>CM077154.1:69559371-69824716 GCA_039583875.1 Platanthera guangdongensis
CAGCTGGAATTGTTTGGGCTTGGCCAAAGATCAACATTCTCGTCAGTTCCACAGAAGGGGGACTTGTCAAGCCGAGACACTCTCCACACATGACTTTGCAACATCACGGGCCAGCCAGCCGACCATAGAGACAAATCAAGCCTTAGCATATACAATCCCATGCCTTTCCCGCCCAAATCCACCATTCGTACTGTAGCATCCCCGTGCCCCAAGAAAACCATCTACTGTCACAACGAAGCTAATCTTGTCCGGTTCCGATGAACGTTACCGTGCCCCAAGGAAACCATCTACCGTCATAATGGAGCTAACCTTGTCCGGTTTCGCATATGCATACTCACGTGAAATGAGGGGGGCAGATATACAACATCACCAACGTCATCTTACTGATATGCATCATCACCGAGTCGGACTAACGCTCTTGACTGTGGCTTCACCCACAATGTCTAATCCACTAGGAGAGCGGATTTATAATGCAATATCATGTCAGGGACGGACACAATTGACCCGATGGCTCCTCTTGATCCATAGACTCTCAAATCCCTCTCATTTGAGAGATCTGGTGCCTATATGCTTGAAATAAAATCAAGAAAATGAAATGATACCATGCGCGCATCCTATAACCGAGAGGAGTAGTGTCGTTACCTTACGACTCATCTTCTTAGCCATGAAACCCTTGTCTTACAAAGATGAAAATAAAGCGCCTCCAAGTGCTCTACACGGATCTGGCCTCAGAATGACCATCAGAGGTCTTAAGCTCCGTCAATGGCGGAAGAAAGCATTCTTCTTCCTCCTCCTACCTTTCTCTTCCAAACCCTAACTCTCACTTCCCAAAAGTGAAAATGAAGAGAAACAATCGTTCAGCCCTATATAAGCACTATGGAGGAGAGTTTTGGGCCTTAGGATCAAATCCAAAATGAAATCAGACGGTTATAGAGCAAAATGATGGAACTGTTTCCATCCGCAACCGCCAGGTGGTAACTACCTACCGCCGAGGGCTAGGTTCCCCAGCGCTCGGCCAGAAAGAAATGTCGCGCTAATGCCGGCGATAAGGCTAACGCCGCGCAGTAGCGTTTTCTCGAGAATTCGACGTTTCTTGAAGACTCAACGTTTGATGAACTGGGCACTTCATTCGATGAATCAGGGCTATCGCTGGGCGATAGCTAGTATTGTTGGGTGGTAATCCTCCAGCGCTCGATGAACAGATTTTTCGATCGATTCTCGACGAATCAGAGCTATCGCCGAGCGGTAGTTAGCTAACACCGTGCTCTAGCACTCAACGCCTGACCACTCAATACTCTCAGCGGCTGGCCACTCAACGCTCTCATTGCCTGTACACTCAACGATATGCCACCGTCGGACTAACGCTCTTGACTGTGGCTTCACCCACAATGTCTAATCCACTAGGAGAGCGGATTTATAATGCAATATCATGTCAGGGACGGACACAATTGACCCGATGGCTCCTCTTGATCCATAGACTCTCAAATCCCTCTCATTTGAGAGATCTGGTGCCTATATGCTTGAAATAAAATCAAGAAAATGAAATGATACCATGCGCGCATCCTATAACCGAGAGGAGTAGTGTCGTTACCTTACGACTCATCTTCTTAGCCATGAAACCCTTGTCTTACAAAGATGAAAATAAAGCGCCTCCAAGTGCTCTACACGGATCTGGCCTCAGAATGACCATCAGAGGTCTTAAGCTCCGTCAATGGCGGAAGAAAGCATTCTTCTTCCTCCTCCTACCTTTCTCTTCCAAACCCTAACTCTCACTTCCCAAAAGTGAAAATGAAGAGAAACAATCGTTCAGCCCTATATAAGCACTATGGAGGAGAGTTTTGGGCCTTAGGATCAAATCCAAAATGAAATCAGACGGTTATAGAGCAAAATGATGGAACTGTTTCCATCCGCAACCGCCAGGTGGTAACTACCTACCGCCGAGGGCTAGGTTCCCCAGCGCTCGGCCAGAAAGAAATGTCGCGCTAATGCCGGCGATAAGGCTAACGCCGCGCAGTAGCGTTTTTCTCGAGAATTCGACGTTTTCTTGAAGACTCAACGTTTGATGAACTGGGCACTTCATTCGATGAATCAGGGCTATCGCTGGGCGATAGCTAGTATTGTTGGGTGGTAATCCTCCAGCGCTCGATGAACAGATTTTTCGATCGATTCTCGACGAATCAGAGCTATCGCCGAGCGGTAGTTAGCTAACACCGTGCTCTAGCACTCAACGCCTGACCACTCAATACTCTCAGCGGCTGGCCACTCAACGCTCTCATTGCCTGTACACTCAACGATATGCCACCGCCGGGCGATAAATACTATCGCCGGGCGATAGCTTCCAGAAACCCGTTCTGAAAACTGGGGGTGTTACACCAATAGCGGGGTTCTTAGCGTAATGCAGGCATTAAGAGGAATCTTTTTCGGACGAGAGCCCGATCGAATAGTCTTAATATTCAGGTGAGCGATAGTCCTACAGACAGGTGAGCTAATTTTTATGGAACCTCCATAGCCAATTCTCCGCCTTAATTTATTTGAAATTTAGGATCTCTAATTAGTAAAAGTTATTTTAGTTCAAATTCGTTTCGCTACCGTTGCTCTATTTCTTCATTGGCTTTTTAAGTCTATTTTTCTTTTTTATATATAAATAATAACCCCACAAGTTATCTTCGGTAAAATAATAATCCCTCTTGGGAACAGTAGAAATAATCAACACATCTCCGAGAACAATACGACCCCGATATTCCCCACTGGAATATCATGCATTACACACGATAGGTGCACCTGCCTCCTTTCGTTAAAACTCGGTTTCAACTTTTTTTATAGATCATAAATCTGCGCGCCCCGTCCTTCCAAAAAAACACCATTTTCTAAAATAAACCACTGCGGGGTGCCGTGAGTTTTAACCATCAGTGGGAAATTCGTTTGCATTCTCCATTAATCCCCTGCCTCTTTCTCTCTCATTCCTTCATTGAAACCCACTTTCTCTCTCCTATTCATCCCACCTAGAAATTTATTGGCATTCTTGGTAATTTCTGCTAGTTGTAGCTAGTGGTCCATCATAATTGGGCCTAACCTAATTGGATTGGATTTGGACTTAACTCTCCTCCCCATTTTGTGCATGATTTGATCCAAGTTGACTTGGGGGTGTTGACTTGGTCAATTGAGTGGGTTTACTGGTCAACTATTTGTCTTGAGTCCCTTACCACCACCCAAGTCATTTGTGACTTGGTGTAATCATCTTAGGTCAAATTAGGGCAATTTGACGTAAATAGGATTAAGGTTGACTATGGTTAACTTGACCTCTTTGGCTGATCCCAAATGGGTTGTTTTGGCACTAAAGGGCATTTATAAGATTTAAAGTGGTATGGTGAGGTCAAGTAGTTAAGTTGGGACCAAAAATCCAAATCCTAAACTAGGTGACCAGAAATTTCAATTTGCAGACCAAGGTTATTTCACCTATTTACCTAGCCACTCATGGTCCTCATAGTCTTCTTAGAGCTTTGTCATGACCTAGTCATGACAAAAACTTCCTATGGGTCTAGTTGTTTGTGGGATGTTACACAGCGAATGGTAAAGCTACTTTACAACTACTCATACCACTTACCCATACAGATCAAAGAGTCATTACAGTTTGTGATATATAAGTCAAAAACAATAAAATGAAAACACAGATATAGAGATTATTTTTGCGGGTTGAAGTAGTGGAAGCTAGAAATCTCGAAAGACTTCACCAAGAACTCAAACCGTACTTTTCTACAAGCGTTGGATAGCAGAGCACTCACTTTTGTTACTTTTCTCCTTCTAGGGCACCGCATTAAACTTCATATCTACTCAATCCTGAAGAAGCAGAGCTCTGCAACAGTTCTTCTTAGCACAAGCAGAACAACCATGAAGATTTACTTTCTTGTTGTGGTGAAGAGTTAGGGTTGTTTATACACATTCCATAAAGATGACTCAAAGGTTAATTTCTCTGGAGTTAATCAACACAAAATCTTATTCAAACTATATGATCATTGTGTGATCTAAGTTGTAAGCCTATGTTGAAAGTCTTTGATTTCAAGGATATCTAAAACAGCTAGAGGGGGGGGGTGAATAGGTTTCTTAGTCATTAGTGACTATCTTTTATTTTCTTCTGGTTGGATGATTTTTTTGTTGATTTTATTCTGTTTTCAACACGTGCAACCTGCAATAAAACCAACATAGAGAAAACACACAAGGCACACAAGATTTATAGTGGTTCCCCTAATAAGGGTACATCCACTTTCCCTCCCACCTATCCAACTATCTTGTTGGACTAGGTGCTTTTCCAAAATTCTAGTCTAAAGAGCTTACACCTCAGATCCCTCAAGATCTCTCAGTCTCCTCCAAGACTTACAACTCATCCACAAAGGGCCTACAACTCAGTGGTCAACAGACCACCTATCTCAGGCCAAATGCCCTACACTCAGGCTGCGAGGACAGCCCTACCTCAGATACAAATCTGTTTAGAGGCATGTGAAAACAATTTCATGAGTTTAAGAATACTGGCACTTAAGTATGTAGAACATATATAAGAATGTTGAACCATGGAACCAAGTTATTGGGAACTCAAAAAAACATCACACCATGCCTAAATTGGAGTAACGAAGAAAAAATTGGTGAAAGAGTGAATTTTCACTATCGTCGGGCGATACCGGGTATCGCCGATTAATGATAGTGCGAAAAGTATAAAAACGATGGCATTAAGTCAAAGGCATCAAATCAAGCATTTTTCCTGAAGGCAGATCGCGGAACTCGGAGCGGAAGGCAGAGAAAACCTAAGACCTAGGTAAGAAACTTGGATTTTTTGCTTTAATGCTTTAGATTTTTGTGGATCTAAGTGTTATTATAGTGTACCATGGAACCTTAGATGAGAAATTTCTAAGTTTTAAAGTGCATAGATTGTGTTTGTGGATCATAAGAAATTGTGTTTGTGTTAGTGAAAAATGTGCATAGATTGTTGGATTTAAGAGATTGTAAATGAGTTTTGTAAAAGAAAAACTTGCAGATCTAGTATTTTGGATGAGGTAAAAACCAGATCAGAAGTCGAAAATGGAGGAAGAAGATTTTTTGATATCGCCCGGCGACAGTGGGTGTCGCCGGATTGTGATATCAAAAAAACGTTTTTTTTGTTTCTAAAAAAAATATATATGCAACAATGGCTTCCAGTTCCAAAGCTCGTAGAAGCACATGCAGTGATTCATATTCTTCGTATCAAACATTTCTAAGAAATGAAAATGCTAACATAGGGATCGGACGGGTGATTGAATTCGACCCTGCACATCATGCACACATCCACGATCTGTTAGCAATGGCCGGAATAATGTCGATTATTATTCCAGATAGATTTTCCTCCTTACCAATTAGAGAGTTCTATAATTATCTCATAGATCCGCGGTTCATGGAACTGAATGGTGGAGTACCATCTAAAATATAGGGACAGGTAGTAGAGATAACCCACTACGACCTTAGAGATGAATTTGGGTTAATAGAGCACGAAAATATCTTAGATGTAGTTGAGAACTATCACAAGGATTGAGATTGGACGCTATTGAATTTGGTTTTGCATGTAAATATCACCAAAAAACTTATTTAATATACTACCACGCTCACTGAGGATGAACGACTAGTGCAAGATATATTGAGGCACACCGTCCTACTCAAATCCAGAGATACCCGGAAAATAACGGCTCAACTGAGTTATGTTACATACATGATTTTGGAGCGGGAGCTGTTTGACATTGTGTACTTTGTCCTTTCGATAATATGCTATGCATTTAGATTGAAGAGTCCTTATTGGAAAAAACTAAACACACTACCACTTGGAGCCATCATCCAACAAATTTTATATAAGAAATACAGTTGGATAGACACGGATATGTACTTCAACGATTGTATTCCATCCATATTTTCGACGAGTGGAACACCTTCCATCGGCAGATCAACACGAGGAGGGTCAGCAAGGAGTAGTGAACCTGTGTCCACTATCTGTAACCCGCCAATTCAAGAGGTGGATCATTGCAAGAAGGGTTGGACGACTTGCGAGAGTCGTTCGAAGAACATAAGAGGGAAGTGAAGAAGAACTTCTTGGGAATTCAGAAATTTTTTAAATTTCTGACAAAAAGTCTCAAGTTGAAGCCCACTCCATCAGAGGTGACAAAATGGGAGAATCCGGTCATGGATCCTCCCCTTACATCTACTCGCTAAGCACGCCGGACGAGGAGCAGTGAGCACAGTTCGACAGATGACCAAGGGGAGATAAGTGCAGGTGACAGCAGAAATTTCTGAAGATTTTCGGGATGACTGGACATGATAACGATATCGCCCCGCGACAGTCACTGTCGCCGACGACAGTGAAGTTTCTTAATTTTCAAAATCAATTTATGTTGTAATATTATGTGGAACTTAGTTGGTGTTGTTGTTCTGCTGTAATAATATGAGACTCAGTATGTGATCACATTCATGGTTTATGTAATTTTATTTTGGTTTAATGTTCATGTTTTAAGCAATTTAAGTATTTTCCCCTTTTGTTTTTTTAGCTTGTTATGGTGATTTATTAGTTTGAAATGTCTAGGATTCCTAGTTCTAATCTTAACAATGAGAAATGGGAATCTGGAAGTGGTTTCGTGAAAATATCCGCAAGTTGTGAATCAGTGCTTATAAAATTAACTTTGATCATATTTTGTTTTATGCGGTCTCTTATGAAATGGTGGTGTATGTCAATGTGTTTGGACCTAGAATGATGAACTGGATTATATGTTAAGTCAATTGCACTTTTATTATCACACTTTAATTCAATTGTTTCATGAACTTTTCCAAAGTCTTCTAAAGTTTACTTCATCCATAGAGCTTGTGCACAACAACTATCTAGTGTCATGTACTCGGCCTCAGTGATGGATAAGACAACATAATTTTATTTCCTACTCGACCAAGAGATAAGTTAAGGGCCAAGAAAGTGACAGGTGCCACTGGTGCTTTTACGATCCAATGAACAGCCAGCATAATCAGAATCAGAAAAGCTATGTAATATAAAGGTATCGTTGTGAGGATACCACAAACCTAACTTAGATGAGCCAATAAGATATCTAAAAATGCGTTTAATTTCTTTTAAATGAGACTCTTTGGGATTAGCTTGAAATATAGCACATAAACATACAGCTAACATAATGTCAGGCCTAGAGGTAGTCAAATATAACAGTGATCCTATCATTCCTCTATAAAGTGTTTGATCTATGGATATTCCACTTTCATCCTTTCCTAACTTTAATGAGACACTCATGGGGGTATTTTCTTGTTTTAGATTTTCAAATCCAAATCTTTTTAAAACATCATGAATAAATTTAGATTGACAAATAAAAATTCCATCATGCTTTTGAGTAATTTGAAAACCAAGAAAATAAGTGAGTTCACCTACCATGCTCATTTCAAATTCATTCTTCATACTTTCAAAAACACTATCACACAATTTTTCATTTGTGGATCCAAAAATAATGTCATCAACATATATTTATAAAACGATAAGATCATCATTAATGTGTTTAGCAAATAGAGTACAATCAGCACTACCCATTTTGTAATCATTCTTTAATAAATAAATAGTCAATCTATTATAACATGCTCGGGGTGCTTGTTTCAAATCATAAAGGGCTTTTTCTAATATAAAAACATGATCAGGAAATTTAACATCAACAAAGCCTGGAGGTTGTTCTACATAAACCTCCTCCTTAATATACCGGTTAAGAAAAACAGTTTTAACATCAATTTGCAATAATTTAAACTTTTTAAAACTAGCAAATGAAAGAAATATTCTAACTGCATCTAAACGTGCTACGGGTGCAAAGCTTTCATGAAAATCTATTCCTTCTATTTGTGAATATCCTTTTGCTACAAGTCTAGCTTTGTTCCTAGTGACCCTAGATTCACTATCTAGTTTATTTTTAAAGATCAACTCAACCCCTACAATAGGATGATTTGACGGTCTTTCTACTAACTTCCAAACCTTATTGCGTTCAAATTGATTAAGCTCGTCATTTATAGCTAAAAACCAAGAATTATTATTTAAAGCAGCTTCAATGCTTTTAGGTTCTATATCAGAAATAAAGCACATATTAGAAAATAACTCACGTACGGATGAACGGGTACTTACCCCTCTTGATGGTTCTCCAATAACCAAATCTTGGGGATGATCGTTTGAGAATCTTAGTTCGCTTGGAGGCACGTATCCTTGCTCTTCTTCTTCTTCTTCTTCTTGTTCGACTCATTTTTCTTTATCTTTGTCTCCAAGGATTTCATCATCATCCAACCTTTGTAGAGGGGAGAACTCTTCATCTTTACCTGTATTATTAGCTTCTACACAAAGGAAAAACTCATCAAATTTAACATGTACAGATTGTTCAACCATTTTAGTCCTCTTGTTGTAAACTCTATAAGCTTTGCTTGTTGAAGAATAGCCGATAAAAATGCCTTCATCACATTTTTCATCAAATTTGCCTAAATTATCCTTAGTGTTCAAAACAAAATATTTACAACCAAAAACTTTAAAATAAGACACATTTGGTTTCTTTTGAAAATATAACTCATAAGGTGTTAATTTTAAGAGAGGTCAAAGCATAACACGATTGATAACATAACAAGCAGTACTAACAGCTTCGGCCCAAAATGATCTAGGTAATTTGTATTCAGATAGCATAGTGCGAGCTAGTTCTTACAAAGTTCTATTTTTCCTCTCTACCACACCATTTTGTTGAGGTGTACGAGGAGCGGAAAATTCATGTTTAATTCCTTAATCATTACAAAAAGAAACAAATTTCTCATTATCAAATTCACATCCATGATCTGAACGAATGCATTTTATTTTTAACTCTAGTTCGTTTTGAACATGTAAACATAATTTGGAAAATACTAAAAACGCATCAGATTTAGACGTTAAGAAAATTGTCCAACTTAAGCGAGAAAAATCATCAATCAAAACAAAAGTGTATTTTCTACCACCTAGACTTAGTGTATTAATAGGACCAAACAAATACATATGTATCAATTCTAAAGGCCTAGTGGTGGAAACGACATTTTTGCTTTTAAATGAAGACTTTGAAAATTTGCCTTTTTGACACGGTGAACATAAGGATGATAAATTTCCATGCAAAAAGGTAAACCTTTAACAAGTTTATTTTGAGACAATTTTATATTTAGCTTGAAACTAGAATGTCCACGACGTCTATGCTACAAATCTAATTCCTCATTTTTAGATATAAAACACTTTAATGAAGATTGTGACAAATCAATAAATCTAACCATGTATGCATATTGAAATCTAAGAGCAGTAATAACAGTATCATTTGTTTTGGAGTTAATAATTTTGCATAAGTTTGAAGACGAGTCAAATAAGACATTTAAGCCGAAAAAACATAACTGATTTATTGAGATTAAATTATGCTTCAAACCTTTAACATACAAAACATTTGAGATAGTAAATGATTTGTTACCTACTACTCCAATGCCGATCATTTTTCCGTTCCCGTTGTCACCAAAAGTAACCACTCCTCCTTTCTTCATCTCTAGGCTAAGTAACTTTGATTTATTGCTCATCATGTGCTTGGAACACCCTGAGTCCAAGTACCACACGTCTTCTTTGTCCTTAGCCTGCCAACACACCTAGAAAGAGGATGAGAGTAAAGATCCAGTTACCTAAGTGGTTCCTCCCATAGAATAGGTGGAAGCCTTAGGTACCCAGATTTGTTTAACAGAACAGAGTCTCGCCTTCTTACAAGTGTGTGTTGTGTGACCAAACTTATAACATTTGGCACACTTGATGAAAGAAGTCGACGGGTTTTTTAAATATATTTTTACCCTTTGCTGGAAGCTACAGGGACAGTAATTTTATTATTTTTAATTTTAAAACATGATTTTCTGGACTTTTTCTTATCTCCAGTGACAGTGGATGTCATCTGGCGATAGTGTTCAGGTGAGTATCCAGTCTGAATTTTTCAGAACCATAGTACTGGTTTTCCAAAATCATATTTAGTGATTTTTGGCCCAGTCCAAATTTGTTAGTGGCCATTTCTAAATCACAGACTTGTCCCCTTAATACATTATTTTTGACAACAATGGTGCCACATTGGTTTGCGAAGGACTTCCTGCTGCCGTCCACTTGAGATTGAGAAAACTTTAAAGATCTCTCTAAGGCCTCTTTCTCTCTTGAAAGAGTTTCAACCCGATTCTAAGTGTCAGAGATATCTTTCTCAAGCTCTAGTATCTTTCTCAAAGAGGGACATTCCAATTACTTTTACTTCACTTTTTAATTTCTTATTTTCTTTTGCTAACAATTTATTTTTAGATTTAATCAATTGATTTTCATCCAATCTTTTTATCTAAATACTTGCAAGTTCTCAAAAATTCAGAATATAAATTATCATAAGTTTCAGGAGTTACCTCAGTGTCGCTCTGGACACTGCTTCCTTCATCATGAGATGAAACACACTTTCCCATCAAGCACATGTCGGCCTCCTCTTCAGTTTCTGACCCTGAACTGCTTGATTCCTTAGAAGTGGATTAATCCCATGTTTCTGCCTTCAGAACTTTCTTCTTATCTTTCTTTCTGTGCCGCTTCTCCTTCAGCTCTTTCAGATACTTTGGGCACTTTCTCTTTATGTGGCCAATTCTCCTGCAATGATAGCACTCAAGTGGTGCTCTATCTTCATCATCCCCTCCATCAGCTTTAGATTTTCCTTTCCTATTCCCGGATTCTTGTTTATTGAAAATTTCCTAAAAGAATTTCTTCTTTCAGGATTTCTCATGAATCTCCGGAATTTCTTCACAAATAGACTTTCTTCATCTCCATCATCACTTTCATCGGACTCGCTTTTCTCTTCCTTCTTGGACTTCAACGCCAAAGCTTTCTTTCTTGGCTCCAGGCTATACTCTTGTTGTTGAATCCTCAACTCTACTTCATGGGTTTTTAAGTTGCATATTTGGTTCTCAATTTGTAGAGACTTTAGATCGTGTGAATCTGAGTTGGCAGTCACTTTTGGATTAAACTTCGGGGGAAGCAATCTAAGTATTTTCCTCACCAAATATCCATTTGAGAAATACTTCCCTAGAATCCTTGAGTAGTTCACTATCTTGCTGAACCTTGTGTACATGGAGTCTACATCCTCATCAACCTCCATTTAGAACTTCTCAAACTCTGATTCTAACTGGAAAAGCTTCGAGTCCTTTACCTGCGATGTACCTTCATGAGTAACTTCAAGAAGATTCCATATATTATATGCAGTATCACATGCACAAACATAATTAAATTCAGTTCTATCTAACGCACAAAATAAAGCGTTCATTGCCTTAGCGTTATTTTTACAGCGAAGCTTATCAGCTTCATCTCATTTATCCTTGGGTTTTTCCATAGAGACACTTCCTACTACAGTTACAGGAGCAGTGTAGCATGTTTCTACCATGCCCCATACATCGATTTCTAGTGCTATTAGAAAGCATCGCATTCGAGCT
Organism: Platanthera guangdongensis; assembly: GCA_039583875.1. Taxonomy (NCBI): domain Eukaryota; kingdom Viridiplantae; phylum Streptophyta; class Magnoliopsida; order Asparagales; family Orchidaceae; genus Platanthera; species Platanthera guangdongensis. Next base: position 69,570,886 of record CM077154.1, read on the forward strand.
TTCCAATAATTGTAGTCAGTGCCTGTGAATAAGGGAGGTCTACTTATACCTTGCCCCTCAGAAAACGAGTGAGTGTTTTGCACCATTACTCCCTGTGATGAAACCGATTTTGGAGTAACCAAGCTCTGATACTAAATGTTGGATCGTACAGCACCATTAGAGGGGGGAGGTGAATAAGGGTTCTTTAAATTTTTCTTAAAAATAGACAAATTGGCTTGATGAATAACAACAACATAATTGAAGAATACAAATGTATACTAGCTAAAACAACAATGATATATTTCAAAAGAGATAAATTGAATACAAAGTTCCTATATAGAGCTAGAGACAAAGGCTCTTCAAATAAATAATTTTCTTGTGTTTTCGACGGTTCTTCTACCAAGAACCAGCAGAATAAAGCATATCTCTTCCTAGATCTTGCTACTAGCCACCCCTAGAACTAACCACGATCTAGACGCTGCACCCAAGGCAATAATTTCTCCATAAGCCACACAAGGACTTGGACGCCACTCAGAAGGCGGCGATTCTCTCCCAGGCCACACAAAGACCTAGACGCCACACACAAGGCGCTGATTTCCCCTCTTGATTTGTATGAGAAAATAAAAGAAACAAGAACAAAACAAATTGAACACATTAGGCTAGACACTCCCTTCAAATAATGAGCTGAAGATGCCCACGAATCCTTGCTAGAGTTGCTTTGAATGCTCGAACGTGCTGTCAATATTTCGTTCTTTGGCCTTCTTGAGAGTATGAAGTATCTCTAAGATCTGGAGCTCTCTGAATTCTCTATGCAGGAAAGTACACTCCAGGTAATCAAATTCGTGATTTCCACAAGAAATGAATGGCTTTTATATTCTGGCGATATCGCCGGGCGATACTGGGTATCGCCACCTGACGATATCGGTAATTGCTGCCACGTGTCCCACGAACTCCTCATTTTCGCATCGCACATACGTCGAGCACCAAATCGTGCATTATCGCCTTGCGATATTGGATATCGCCGTCTGGCGATAGTGATGTAACAGATGCCACATCTTCATCGAGTGTCGAACAGAAATGAGTCGAGTGGCGCTATCGACTTTCGGCGTTTCTCAATATCTCCTGGCGATATCTCCCGAGCTCAATTCTGATCTGTTTCGACACCATAAATATATTATAGATAGACCTGTGTTATCTGCACATCAAAAACAGCCAAAAATCAAATACAAACAATATTTGTTATTAGCAAACCAGGAAGCGTGGAATGCATGCTCCAACAGTAACGTGGGTTAGCAAAGGCTAACCTCAACTATGTAACCAACACATCTACTCCTCGCTATCCCTAACGGACCCCAGGGCACTCCATCACCTTGTCGGTCAGCACTTCGTATGCAACAATACAAATACATTTACAGCTGTAAAACATGTTTGGATGTCTGATACAACAAACATGTTTCTATGTTGAGCATATAATAAAAGGGGCCTACAATGTAGCATGAATGCAATCCCAGGTTTTTCCCATGGCACCCTAAAGTGTATGCTTCTAACACATCATCACATCGGATACTCTAAATTCCCAATAGGTGTTCAAGCCGCAAACACAAGGTTACTCAAAATTTCCCCAAACGGCATATAAACCGCAAACACAAGGGTACTCTAAATTCCCCCAAACGACATACAAGCCGCCAGACAAACAAGACGATAAGAAACCTTGCTAGACACAACCCATAGCGATGACCCAGGCCCGGATCCAATATCTGGATAAAGTCCATCGAAGGAGACCTAGCGGGACCCAGCTGGAATTGTTTGGGCATGGCCAAAGATCAACATTCTCTTCAGTTCCACAAAAGGGGGACTTGTCTAGCCGGGAAACTCTCCACACATGACTTTGCAACATCACGGGCTAGCCAGCCGACCTTAGAGACAAATCAAGCCTTAGCACATACAATCCCATGCCTTTCCCGCCCAAATCCACAGTTCGTACTGTAACATCCCCGTGCCCCAAGAAAACCATCTACTGTCACAACGGAGCTAATCTTGTCCGGTTCCGATGAACGTTACCGTGCCCTAAGGAAACCATCTACCGTCATAATGGAGCTAACCTTGTCCGGTTTCGCATACGCATACTCACGTGAAACGAGGGGGGGTGGGGGGGGGGTGGACAAACAACATCACCAACGTCATCTTACCGAAATGCATCATCACCGAGTCGGACTAACGCTCGTGACTGTGCCTTCAACCACAATGTCTAATCCACTAACAGAGCAGATTTATAATGTAATATCATGTCGGGGACGGACACAATTGACCCGATGGCTCCTCTTGATCCATAGACTCCCAAATCCCTCTCATTTGAGAGATCTGGTGCCTATATGCTTGAAATAAAATCAAGAAAATGAAATTATACCATGTGCGCATCCTATAAACGAGAGGAGTTGTGTCGTTACCTTATGACTCATCTTCTTAGCCATGAAACCCTTGTCTTGCAAAGATGAAAAAAAAGCGCCTCCAAGTGCTCTACCCGGATCTAGCCTCAGAACGACCATCGGAGGTCTTAAGCTCCGTCAATGGAGGAAGAAAGCACTCTTCTTCCTCCTCCTACCTTTCTCTTCCAAACCCTAAATCTCACTTCCCAAAAGTGAAAATGAAGAGAAACAATCGTTCAGCCCTATATAAGCACTCTGGAGGAGAGTCTTGGGCCTTAGGATCGAATCCAAAATGAAATCAGACGGTTATAGAGCCAAATGAAGGAACTGCTTCCATCTACTACCGCAAGGTGGTAACTACCTACCGCCGAGCGCTAGGTTCCCTAGCGCTCGGCCAGAAAGAAATGTCACGCTAATGCCGTCGATATGGCTAACGCCGCGCAGTATCATTTTTCTCGAGAATTCGACGTTTTCTTGAAGACTCAACGTTCGATGAACTGGGCACTTCATTCGACGAATCAGGGCTATCGCTGGGCGATAGCTACTATCGTTGGGTGGTAATCCTCCAGCACTCGATGAACAGATATTTCGATCGATGCTCGACGAATAAGAGCTACTGCCGAGCGGTAGTTATCTAACACCGTGCTCTAGCACTCAATGCCTGACCACTCAATGCTCTCAGCGGCTGGCCACTCAACGCCCTCAGTGCCTGTCCAATCAACGATATGCCACCGCCGGGCGATAACTACTATCGCCGGGCGATAGCTTCCAGAAACGTGTTCTGAAAACTGGGGGTGTTACACCAATAGCAGGGTTCTTAGCGTAATGCGGGCATTAAGAGGAATCTTTTTCGGACGAGAGCCCGATCGAATGGTCTTAATATTCAGGTGAGCGATAGTCCTACAGACAGGTGAGCTCATTTTTATGGAACCTCCATAGCCAATTCTCCGCCTTAATTAATTTGAAATTTAGGATCTCTAATTAGTAAAAGTTATTTTAGTTCAAATTCGTTTTGCAACCGTTGCTCTATTTCTTCATTGGCTTTTTAAGTCGATTTTTCTTTTTTATATATAAATAATAACCCCACAAGTTATCTTCGGTAAAATAATAGTCTCTCTTGGGAACAGTAGAAATAATCAACCCATATCCGAGAACAATACGACCCCGATATTCCCCACCAGAATATCATGTATTACACACGATAGGTGCACCTGCCTCCTTTCATTAAAACTCGGTTTCAACTTTTTTTATAGATAATAAATCTATGTGCCCCGTCCTTCCAAAAAAAACCATTTTTTAAAATAAACCACTGCGGGGTGCCGTGAGTTTTAACCATTAGTGGGAAATTCTTTGCATTCTCCATTAATCCGCTCCCTCTTTCTCTCTCCTTCCTTCATTGAAACCCACTTTATCTCTCCTATTCATCCCACCTAGAAATTTATTGGCATTATTGGTAATTTTCGCTTGTTGTAGCTAGTGGTCCATCATAATTGGGCCTAACCTAATTGGATTGGATTTGGACTTAACTCTCCTCCCCATTTTGTGCATGATTTGACCAAGGTTGACTTCGGGGTGTTGACTTGGGGGAGTTGACTTGGTCAATTGAGTGGATTTACTGGTCAACTATTTGTCTTGAGTCCCTTACCACCACCCAAGTCATTTGTGACGTGGTGTAATCATCTTAGGTCAAATTAGGGCAATTTGACCTAAATAGGATTAAGGTTGACTATGGTTAACTTGACCTCTTTGGCTGATCCCAAATGGGTTGTTATGGCACTAAAGGGCATTTATAAGATTTAAAGTGGTATGTTGAGGTCAAGTAGTTAAGTTGGGACCAAAAAGCCAAATCATAAACTAGGTGACCAGAAATTTCTATTTGCAGACCAAGGTTATTTCACCTATTTACCTAGCCACTCATGGTCCTCATGGTCTTATTAGAGCTTTGTCATGACCTAGTCATGACAAAAACTTCCTATGGGTCTGGTTGTTTGTGGAATGTTACACAACGAATGGTAAAGCTACTTTACAACTACTCATACCACTTACCCATACAGATCAAAGAGTCGTTACAGTTTGTGATATATAAGTCGAAAATAATAAAACGAAAACACAGATATAGAGATTATTTTTGCTGGTTGAAGTAGTGGAAGCTAGAAATCTCGAAAGACTTCACCAAGAACTCAAACCCTACTTTTCTACAAGCGTTGGATAGCAGAGCACTCACTTTTGTTGCTTTTCTCCTTCTAGGGCACCGCATTAAACTTCATATCTACTCAATCCTGAAGAAGCAGAGCTCTGCAACAGTTCTTCTCAGCACAAGCAAAACAACCATGAAGATTTTCTTTCTTGTTGTGGTGAAGAGTTAGGGTTGTTTATACACATTCCATAAAGATGACTCAAAGGTTAATTTCTCTGGAGTTAATCAACACAAAATCTTATTCAAACTATATGATCATTGTGTGATCTAAGTTGTAAGCCTATGTTGAAAGTCTTTGATTTCAAGGATATCTAAAATAGCTATAGGGGGGTGAATAGGTTTCCTAGTCATTAGTGACTATCTTTTATTTTCTTCTGGTTGGATTATTTTTTTGTTGATTTTATTCTATTTTCAAGACATACAACCTGCAATAAAACCAACATAGAGAAAACACACAGGCACACAAGATTTATAGTGGTTCCCGTAATAAGGGTACATCCACTTTCCCTCCCACCTATCCAACTATCTTGTTGGACTAGGTGCTTTTCCAAAATTCTAGTCTAAAGAGCTTACACCTCAGATCCCTCAAGATCTCTCAGTCTCCTCCAAGACTTACAACTCATCCACAAAGGGCCTACAACTCAGTGGTCAGCAGACCACCTATCTTAGGCCAAAGGCCCTACACTCAGGCTGTGAGGATAGCCCTACCTCAGATACAAAGGATCCTACCTCAGAGAGTCACACTCTCTTATAGCTCAGTGATCAATTGACCACCTACCTCAGACTTCAAACCAAGTCCTACAGCTCAAATTCTCAACAAAATCCTACCTCATATCAAACTTGCCCCTACCACTCAGGTCCAAAAAGGATCCTACGGGATGGAAGCGAGATAGTGAGGTTCTTGATAGGACACAAGAGAAATTTTTTGTGCCAATATACCATGACTGAGATAGACTCAACGCAACTTTGACTCCATGAATATATTTCCCGAGTCTTCCTTTACCTAAACTGAGATACACTCAGTCCTAGCTTCTTCTTCGCAGCACTAAGGATTTTTCCTGCTGGATTTGTGAAGTAACTGCATCAAAGCTTTCTTCTACTTAAGCTGAAGAATTCTCAGCTTAACTTCTTCACAACAACAAGGATAACAGCTTGTGTTAGAAGTAACTGGAAGAGAGAGTTTTGCTTCTTCTTAATTTTCTGGGCTGAGGAAGTTCAGCCCTAACTTCTTCTCCATAGACTCCAGTAGATGTTCTTCAGTGTTATGCGTCTGGATCTGTGAAGAATCTATTGGTGTAGATGGAAAATGCCACAAACTAACTTTCTTGCTCCTCTTCAGAGATTTTCCCTGATCTTGTTGTAGTCGTGGATGAAGACCAACAGCTAACCTTTTGAGCTTTTAGACCTCCAGTCTTTTTGCTCTTTGTTCCTCTCTTCACAACAATAATGGAGATGAAGAAGAACTATCTTAGCAGCTCTACCCTCAAAAGTTATCTTCTTATCTAAAGTTTTTTCCTTTTATCATTTATATCCCAACAGCTCTTTGAGTAGTGGGCCCCCACATATTTAATGTCAGCTATATACTTGCTTTAATGCCTAACTGTCATACAGTAGGTTTGGTTTGCCTTTTGTCACGTACTGTAGCTTTGCCGCTAACATTTTGAATAAGGTTGACTTTTTGACTTGCTGGCATCAGCACCTGAGGACTTAGTCAAAAATCAAGCATCAATAGAATAGGCATTGAGTGAATGAGCTTCTCTCAACGCCAAAGTACTTAGACAATTCTGTCTATCTAGGCGTTGTCATCATTAAATGAGCAAGCCACACTCAACGCTTTTTGTCTTAACCATTTCTACAGCCTTTTCTGCATGCCTGGCATTGAGAGCGTTGAGTGAACGCACCTCACACAACGCCTTGTACCTTAGTCATACATTCTGTAATTTAGGCGTTGAAAGAGTTGAGGGAGCATGCCTCACTCAACGCTTTCTGCTTTAATCATTTTTGCTACTTCAGCATCTTAAGTGTTGAGAACATTGAGTGAGCATGCCTCACTCAGCACTTTTTGCTTTAGCTAGATTTTCTGAGTCATGGCGTTGAGAGCATTGAGTGAGCACACCTCACTCAATGCTTTCTGCCTTAGCTAGATTTTTCTGCTATTTGGCGCTGCGTGTGTAAGCTCCACTCAACGACAAACTACTTTAACAGATTTTCTTCTATTATCTTGCATTAAGTGAATGAGCTACAATAAATGCATTTGGACTTAGCCAAATTTCTGTGTCCAAGAAACAACACTGACTTTGAGATTTAGTCAACACATTATTACATAGCGTTGAGTGAGCTTGCCTCACACAACACTTGTGGACTTGATAAATATTCATAAATTTCATGTGGCGTTGACTGTCTGAGCTATACTCAACGATTATGAAGATATGGCATTGTGTGAATGATTTTCATTCAACTCCTATGTACCTAGCCACTTTTCTATCCATTTCTTCTTAGGCTATGACTGCATTAGCATATCTCACAACTTTTTGTTGTATGGCATTGAGTGACTTGACTTCAGTCAATGTTAGTGGGCTTGGCCACTTTCTCAGCTTGCCACTTCATGTCTTTGACTATATAGGCTTCACTGAGCGCTATAAGTCATCAGGTGTTGAGTGAATGTCCTTCACTCAATGCCTGTGGACTTAGATAGTTTTCTGTCTTTCCACACCTTAGGTAAGTGTTTATGTAACACCCCCTATCCGTCGAATAGCATATAGGAGTAGGTCCGGTCGGGGCCCGATGCCATATACTACAGATAGACCGGGCGGTTACTCAATAGAAACCATCCAAGTAATCACCAACATCCTACACAGATTCATTCTAGCGGAAGCAATTTAAAGTTGCAAATTAAAAAACCCAGCCACAAGCATGAATGTCCACTACAAAACCCAATAGGAATGAAGTACAATACACAAGTATTGGCCTTATGGCCTTACAATTGTTTACTCAAATAACATGTTTTCCAAACCTCGGCATCCAGGCCGGACACACATGAATAAAACAAGTAAACACTCAAATTAGGCCTTCGAGGGCTGGCTCAGCAACTTGGGCTTTAGCCCGTTATTTATTACTCGGCTCCGCAGCACCTGCAAGCAACAATCGACCACAACGGTGGCAAACAAAAGCAACGATCAGCTATGCTGACCAAATTATAATGATCCCTCCCCCAAACTCGGGGCAGCAATGCTCCTTTCCCTGCACTTTGTTAGCATAACCAAGCAGTATAGTGTAAACACTTCATCACAGGCGTGGGCATGCACGACCACACACCCTGTGCTCTCAGGACAAATTCTCGGTGAACCGGGAAACGTCACGTCAATTTAAGCCATAGACATTTCAGTCTCACCTCCGCCACTTGGACGGCCAATCTTGCGAGCATTTTTGTCATTCCGGCATTGGTCATGTCATTTTAATCCATAGACCGCTTAAGACCCTCCATCTATGCCAACGACTCCTACCGAATGACAAAGAGTGGGTACGGTTCCGCCTAACCCGTTGCTCACATCGAAATGTCAATTTAAGCCATATATGCGGGTCAAGCTTTCCCGAGTCCCAAATTGATCACACACTTTACATAACCCAGTTATATACAAGTTGGCTACCAGGCCACCATGTTTTGCAGAATCATGCATCTGCCCAGTTTTCCGGGTGCACCTTCGGTTAGTCCCCAAGGCTCCCTTACCACGTAGAAAATCCGAAAAATAACCATTTACGCGGAGTCTTCTCCGACTGTTCATGCAATGCAACATCAGTGATCCAGACCAACTTTTTCGTGTAGGATTCACACATCATGCCTATGTCCGTTCTCGATTACGGACTCTACATGTACACAACGGGGACTATTCATGTCTACCCGAAGGAACGCCTCAAACTCACCGCAAACTCGCGAGAGCGGGCTTCCTATGAAAATGAAAAGAAGACTTCACATGTCCTAGGATGAGAATCATTACCCTAGCATTTTTCCTTGGCGCCATGGAAATCTATGCAGATGAAAAGCACCGCAATTTTATTGTCTCTGTAGATCCGAAGTCGACTCCCGATTTGAAGCTCTGATGCTCCGTCGGTGACCGAATCTAGCCTCCTTTCTTCTTCCTTGCTATCTCCTCTCTCTAGGCTTTAGAAAGAGAATAACCCAAGTAAAATGCGGTTTTCTAAGCCCTAAAAATGGGTATATCCCAGCAGGAACAACTTCTAGCTGTTGGATCCCAAAATAAGGAAACGAACGGCCACGATCCAGATATGAAATCCAAAATCTGGGCCGAACACGGCCTGTGACATGCCCGTGTACAGGGCTGTGTTCCCCATTCATCTTTGAAACCAACGTGTCCTGAAACGAACATGGGCACCCGACACGCCCGTGTTTGACCTGACACGCCCGTATCAACCAGTACATGTCTGTGTACCCGGGCGTGTCCTTCCATCGACACAAGTACAAGAATGTCCCGCAAAGGACACGGATTCTCGACACGCCCGTGTCACAATTTCGCACGCCCGTGTCACAATTTGACACGCTCGTGTCTACCCGACACGGCCCGTGTGCCACACCATGTGTCTCCCCCGCCACGGCGAGGCTTCAACATGTGAAGGACATGACCTGGGACAAGGCCATGTCTCAGGCCGTGTTCGCTGCTTGACGATCGTCGACTCCAAAATTCATCGACCTCTCGGCCAGATCGTCGACCCGAGCACGACACGCCCTGGGACACACCCATGTCCCAGGCCGTGTGCCCCCTGCCAAATTCCAAACTTGGCTCGAAATGCCTCCCGTTGCTCTTTTGAGTTTCGGGGCGTTACAACTCTCTCCCTCTTATAAGAATTTCATCCCGAAATTACAGAAAAGGGAAATTAACACAAAACTAAAATTGTACCTGAGTGGAATAACTCTGGGTACTCCTCAAGCATGGTCTGCTCTCGCTCCCATGAGAGCTCCTCCCGACCGCAGTTGTGCCAACGGACCTTGACCATCCTGATCTCCTTGTTGTGTTGTCGCTTGACTTCCGAGTCCTCAATGCAGACGAGCTTGGCCTTCGTCGTCAACCCATTATCGAACCGACACTTGGTCGACCGCAATCACTTGCGAAGGCTCTTGCACCGCCTTCTACAGCACCGATATGTGAAATACATCGTGTAGACCACTAAGCTCCACTGATAGCCTCAATCGATAAGATGCTTCGCCAATCCGGTCCAGAACATCAAATGATCCAAGGTACCTCGGGCTTAGCTTCTTCAAGTGTCGTACCCGCGAGACACCCTTGAACGGCTTGATCTTCAAGTACACCCAGTCGCCGACAGCAAACTCCACGTTCCTATGCTTGGCGTTCTAGTACTTAGCTTGGCGATCCTGAGCGATTAGCAACCTCTCTCGAATTGTTCGAACCAACGATGTAGCATCTTCCACCTCTTGCCTCTTATACAACTTCGTCTCAACCGTTTCCAACCAAGATAATGGCGTGCGACATCTTCTACCATATAGGGCCTCGAACGGCGTCATTTGTATGCTCGCCTGATAGCTATTGTTGTAAGCGAATTCCACCAAGTATAGGTGATCTTCACACTACTTCCCGAAGTCTAGGACGCACATGCGAAGCATATCTTCCATTATCCTATTAACTCTCTCGGTCTGCCCATCCATCTACCGATGAAAGGCTGTGCTGAAACTCAGTTTTGTTCCCAGCATTTGCTGCACCAGCCTCCAATCATTGGACGTGAACCGCCCTTCTCGGTCACTTACGATACTACGGGGCACACCGTGAAGACGTACTATGTTATCCACATATAACTTTTCCAATTTCTCCACGGAATCATCCTTCCTATGCGGAATGAAGTGCGACACCTTCGTTAGATGATCTACGACCACCCAAATGGCGTTATTCCCTTTTTGCGACCTTGGCAGCCCATGCACAAAGTCCATAGTAATGTCGTCAAACTTCCACTCCAGAATAGGCAAGGACTTCAAGAATCCTCCCGGCTTTTGGCATTCTGCCTTCACCAAGGCGCATGTCTGACATTTCGCTACGTACAATGTCACATCCTTCTTAAGTCCTGGCCACCAGAACAATTTATTCACATCGCGGTACATCTTCGTGCTCCCCGGGTGAATCGAGTACTTGTTATGATGCGCCTTGTACAACAACTCCACCCGCAAATTTCCCACGTTCGGAACGCACAGACGACCGTCGTCCCAAAGCAATCCATCCTGAACAACGAATTTTGAATTTGACCCATCCAAAGCCTCTATGATGAGTTGCTTCATGCGGACATCCATATCCAAAGCCTGCCGAATCCGATCAGCCAGGTCACACTGAACTTCAGTCCAGTTCAATAGCACTTCAGCACTTGACTGCGTGCCTACGTAAGAGATCTCCAACGCCTCCAACTCCTGAATTAGGCGCTCGTCATGAACCGACAACCAGTTGGCCTACGCAGGGGCATTGCGACTCAACGCAACCGCAACCGCATTGTCTTTACCATGCACGTAGTGGATCTTGAATGTGTAGTCCCCCAGGAACTCCATCCATCTATGCTGCCGCATGTTTAGATCTTTCTGATCCAACAAATAATTCAGGCTCTTATGGTCGGTATAGATATCGACCTTCACCCCATACAAGTAGTGCCTCTACAGCTTCAAGGCAAAAATCACGGCCGCTAACTCCAAGTCATGGACCAGATAATTCCTCTCGTGCACTTTCAGCTGTCGCGAGACATACGCTATCGCACTACCATGTTGTAGTAGCACACAACCCAAACCACTGCCCGAAGCATCGCTGTAGATCTCAAAACCTTCGGTCCCACTCGGCGAACTCAGCACAGGCGCCGTGGTCAACCGACTCTTCAGCTCCTCAAAAGTTCATGAGCACTACGGCGTCCAAACAAAGTTCTACTCCTTCCTTGTCAGAGTCGTGAGGGGTAACGCTATCCGCGAGAAGTTCTCCACGAAGTTCCTGTAATAACCGACAAGCCCCAGAAAACTCCGGACTTTCGCGACCGTAGACAGCACAGGTCACTCTCGTATCGCAGCAATCTTCGCCGGATCCACCGCAATTCCCTCTCCACTGACTATGTGACCAAGGAACGCTACTGAGGACAATGAAAACTCGCATTTGGAGAACTTGGCGTACAATTGATTCCTCGTCAGCGTCTCCAACACCAATTGTAGATGCTTGAAGTGATCCTCCTCACATTGCGAGTACACCAATATATCGTCGATGAAGACGATCACAAAATGGTCCAAGTACTCCTTGAAAGTCCTGTTCATCAAATCCATGAACACCGACGGCGCATTAGTCAGCCCAAACGGCATGACCGTAAACTCGTAATGCCCGTATCTCGTACTGAATGTTGTTTTAGGGATATCACTCTCTCTTATTCTCAGCTGATAGTAACCAGACTTAAGATCCAATTTAGAGTACACCGTCAACCCGACTAACTGATCAAATAGATCATCAATCCTTGGGATCGGGTACTTATTCTTCTCTGTTAGCTTGTTCAGTTCTCGGTAATCAATACACAGTCTCAAGCTTTCGTCCTTCTTCTTAACAAAAAGGACTGGTGCACTCCAAGGGGACGAACTTGGACTCACATACCCCTGCTCCAACAACTCTTGAAGTTGTACCTTCAGCTCCGCCATCTCCTTAGGTGCTAACCAATACGGAGAGTGTGACACAGGTTTTGCACCTGACACTAGCTCAATTGTGAAATCTATCTCCTGTTGAGGCGGGGCTCCAGGAAGGTCACCAGGGAACACATCAGGGTACTCAGATACCACTAAAACACTGTCCAACATAAGCTTAGGCTTTGCAACCTCCACTAGCGTGAAAACAACTCTGCTCCAGCACGAACCGCCTTCACCACCTGAAGAGCATGTTGAATTTTCTCAAAGTGGTCAGCAAGATAGCCCAAAGCCAAATTAATATTCTCGACACTACCCAGTTCACACTTTGATCAAGCGGAAATCTCAAGGAGCAACACTCAACACAACATGCACATGGAAGAACAAGCAGATCTCATTCATTAACTTCTTTACAAGGCAAGGTATACGTGGCGAGACATGATTTCGCCAGTACACAAGCTACAAAACAGAAACTCCAAAACAAGCTGAGCGAATAGAACTGCAGACCGTCGAGACCGCCGAGTCCGCCAGGTCGCTGAAACCTCCCGAACTCTAGCTGCTGTACGCCGAATAGAACACGGAGTCCGCCTGAGACCGCGAGGCTATGCGGACACTCCGTTATTCGTGTACTGTTGATGAACTGATGAACAGACCGCCTACCCGCCTGAGACCGGCGGATAGGTTATTGGAACTTGGCAAAGCTGAAGCAGAGAACTAACAAGCCGCAGAGCGACCTGCTGAGACCACAGAGACCGCACACTTCCAAGTACTTGACCGAAGTCAAAGCCAAACTCCTGGCTCCTTGAAGCTAGCTGCGCTACCTGCACATAGTAAATAGTTAGCTCTGATTCAATCCGCGCGGACAGAAAAACTGAGACCGCAGCACTTTGATGAGCCCCCACTTATTGTTCACTCAGTTACTGTAGACGTGTCGGGGGTTCTATTTATAGGCGAGGTGAGGAGTGTGGTCACCTCCCTAGTGGATAGAGTCACCGCCCCAGCCCGCTCGCTAACTAAACACTTGTCCGCTGAGTCCGCAAGGACTTAGCCGGATTCCAAGGAACAAACCGCCAAGAGCAATACCGATGCACCTTTAGGCGAAATCTCATCAGTCCTCCTAAGCTATGCGGACAAAGCACCAGCCCGCAGAGCCTGCAAACACTGTAGGACAGCAACATCCCCCTTCAGTGACTGTCCGCACAACCAAGAGGCAGTCCGCATATCACCAGAGCAACGCCTCTATCTGCCACAAGTCCACGACCAAGGGCAGTCCGCCCGGTCAACAGCGGACTTTATAAATGCAGCGGACACACTGGACTTGTCACAGCATGTGCCCAAGTTCAGTAAAACACCAAAAGGCCTAGTGCGAGCTCGGCGGACATAGCTCCGTCCGCCAATCATCCAAAACACAGACCGCCAACATCTCGCCAGAGTAAGGAAGTCTGCAAGCTACTCGCACGTCTGCCCAACGCAACGACCATCTGCTGGACTCCACAGACCAGTCCGCCATAGCAACAACATTGTTGTACCACCAGAGCTCGACAAGGCCACAACCAAACTCTAAGGCCAGTCTGCAACAACGAACACCGCGGACACGTCAGTCCGCAAGTGATTGATTTTTTGTCGCATCAAGTACGAAAACTGAATGCGGTTAAAAATCCAAAAATAGGTGAGGATGCGCGGCACCCCGGGCGATTTAATTTAAGTAGAAAAGCGGATTTGGTTTTTATTTAGAAAACGGGGCACGCATATTTATTTATTTGGATATAAAAAGGTGTGATCGAGTTTTAACGAAAGGAGGCAAGTGCACCTATCGTGAGTAGTACAGGATATTCCGGGTGGAATATCGAGGTCGTATTGTTCTCGGGGTCGGTTCGATTATTTCTAAACTTCCCTGGAGGGGACTATTATTTTACCGATAATTACTTGTCGGGTAATATATATAAACAAAAGGCAGAAAATAAAAGTATAATAAAGGGTGGAGCCGATGAAGAGCTTAGCTCGATGGCACTGAATTAAATTCGAACTAAAATAGACTTTTAATAAAAAGAGATCCTAAGTTTCTAAATAATTAGGGCGGAGACTTGGCCATGGAGGTTCCACTAAAATGAGATCACCTATCTCTAGGACTATCGCTCACCTGAACATTAAGACTATTTGACCGGGCTCTCGTCCGACGAAGGATTCCTCTTAATTCCTGCATTACGCTAAGAACACCGCTATTGGGTGGGGAACCCAATCCGGTATAGTTGGCGCGCCTCCTCTCTCGAGGGTTAGTGTGGAACACCATTTACCAAGGGGTGATCGGTCCATACGCACGGCCTCTCGGCTAGCTAGCGTATGGACTATGGAAACGCGGCCCACACATCGATTATGTGGTCATACGCGTCGTAAACCCCGGGCAAACCTTAAGTGTTTTTAATTAATTAAAAAATAAGGACCTTTAATTATTTAAAACAATTTTATTTGTCCCAATGCTCTTCGATACTGAGGGATAAGAACAGTTAGCCACTTATCGGAATGGGGACGGCAGCGGTCAAAAAGCAGAAAATTAAAGCAGTAAAATAAAGCAGGAAAATGAAAGAAGTAAATGGAAAGCAGTAAATTGCATGTCCTACTCAAACGAGTAGGACTGAAATGAAAGCTGTAAAAGTGCAAGTCCCGGCTCAAATGAGTGGGCGGGAAAAAGAAAACAAGTACTACTCAAACGAGTAGCAGAAAATAAATGCATTTACAAGTCCATTCCAATTATTACAATAAAGACCGGCCATTTAACTCAAGTGAGTAGGCGGTAAATAAAATCCAGTCATTTAACTCCTAGCGAGTAGGCAGAAAATAAAAGCTAACACTCACGCACTCGACATAAAATTAAAACACACCCACTCTACAAAAAGTAAACACACTCTACTGGAATTGAAATACGCACACACACAACAGAAATGAAAACGCACACGTACAAGTCCTACTCAAACGAGTAGGCGGGAAATAAAAGCACGACATTTAACTCTTAACGAGTAGGCGAAAATAGATGCAACACACGCACACACTCTACAGAATTGAAAGAAAGCAGTTTAAACTAACTCATACACGCACGCACACGTACAAAAAAAATAGGAAAAACAAAGTGACTGAAAAATTAAAACAACTACATTTTTACCGATGGAATGCGGTAGAAATGAATAAAAAGTGAAAAATAAAATATAAAGGAACAAAAAATTTTGCAAATAAATGAAAAGTACAAATGCTCGGAAAATTGAAATAAATACATTTCTACTGCTAGAATGCAGTAGAAATGAATAAAATGAATAAATAAAATTTAAACGGGCAAAACGTTTTTGAAAATAAAAGCGAAAATGAAGTGTTTGAAAAATTAAAACTACTACTTTTTCATTCTTATAGCTTAATAAAAACACTTGAAAAGTTGAAGAAAGAGTAAAAGAACGAAATGTTTTATGAACCTAAAAAAAACTAAGTAAAAAGAAAAAAGGTAAAACCACTTTAAAGTCATTTTTATAACTTTATAAGGATGAAAATAAAGAGTACGGAAAAACCTAACACTATGAAAATTATGAAATCTACTAAAGCATAAAACTAAACTCATACACGCACGCACCCATTTTAAAGACAAGAAGAATAAGGTTAAAACAAAATAAAAGAAATAAGATTGCATAAGAGAGGCATAGATCCATTCCAAAACCACATAAAGAGATAAAAATGTAAACATTTATTAAGCTAAAACGAGAGTTACAGAAAGCTAAAAACAAACATACAAAATGGTTCAGAAAAAAGGGAACAGCAGCTCAAACAGAAGGCTGCAATTTATAGACAAAAAATTTCATCGGACACTCCCTCTGACACGGCCGTGTCAGGGGCGTGTCGACACTGTACATATGATGGCCGTGAATTGACTGGAGATTTTGACTTGGCGGCTGAAAACGCGGTGGTCACACCCCAGGTCACGGGAGTGACGGTGGGCGTGTCGGGGAGGTTGAACTGGGCGTCGTTTGCATACAAAGTCGTCGGCGGCGGTTTGTCGGGCCAGGTGGCGGAAGTCACGCCCCAGGTCACAGGCGTGACGCTGGGTGTGTCGGGTTGCTCGACGATCGTCGAGCGGGCAGTCGTCGAGCGCAAATTTCATCGAGCGGAGAACCGTCGAGCGGAACATTTCGTCGAGCTTGATGGAGTGGTCACGCCCCAGATCACGGGCGTGACGGGTGTTCGACGATCGTCGAGTGGAAAGTCGTCGAGCGGAACATCGTCGACCGGAAAATCGTTGAGCGCGAGTATTCGTCGAGCTAAATGGAGTGGTCACGCCCCATGTCACGGGCGTGACAGGTGTTCGACGATCGTTGAACAGAAATCGGCGATCGCGCAGATCGTCGAGTGGAAATCGTCGAGCGCTGGACACGTGATGTAGGCCTCAACCGCGGACACAATACGGGTTACGGGAATAAAACGGACGCCTCTCTCATTCCACAAACACACTCGCACTAGCTTTAACCGCAGCGCACTCGCCAACGTTTTATCACAGTTCACCAACGTACGGTAGCTACTCCGCGGGAAGGTCAAACGAACGACTATAGGCCGACGTTCTCCCAAGCTAAGAGGACCAATATTGGGTCCGACCGAGCGAAGTTGTACCAAAAGAGGTCTACCCAAAATGCGATCGAAAAATGGTAGATCTCCCCCAACAAAAAATACGGGGCTCGCCAAACCCTTCGAAAAATAACGCGATTAAGATAGATGCAAATCAAAAGGAAAACCACGAAGAATTTAACAATTCAAATCCAACGCAAAAATCTTTTCAGCCACTAGAATATAAAGAGGGAATCACACGTGAGTGGAGAGGATCGTTACCCTAGTCGGAATAGATGATTCCGACTACCTTTAAAGGATTGCTCTTCCACGCTTCCACCGGAGTCGCGCCGGATGGAGAGATAGATCGTCCGCCTTGGCCGCTTCACACCAAAGTCCAGATTCCTCGCCGTAGAAGGAGACCCTTCCGGATAAAACTTCACGCGAAGAGGGGCGGTCGGGTTCTCTTCAAAGGGGCTGCTCGGGTGGAGGAGATAGGTGGCCGGCCGGCTATGGAGGGTGGTGGTCGGGTTGAAGATTGTGAGGGGAGGTGGCGGCTTGGATGAGGGAGATGAAGGAGAGGGCTGGCCGAAACTTTTAGAGGGAGAGAGGGAGAGGAGGGTGCCGGCTTGGAAGAGGGAGATGAAGGAGAGGGCTGGCTGAAATTTTAGAAAGAGAGGGTGAGAGTAGGGTTGCGGCTAGGAGAGGTAGAGAGAGAGGAGGCTTAGCAAGAAAGGAAATTTTAGGGTTTCTTCTCATTCAACTTAAGTTAAACAAACCATACATGCCTATATATAGGCTTAATCACCAAGTCTTGGCTATATGTAGCCCAAATGAAAATAAAAATAAAACACTGAATGGCTACATGCAGCCCAAAATAACATAATCCAAATAAAATAGCATACTAAAATACGAATGCTCTTAAGCTAAAAATAAGATAAGTTCAACTAGTTATTTGTCTTGCGCCGAGGGCGGAAATTGTAGCGCCGCTCCATACGAACACCATGGCGACGCGAGTCCTTAGTTTGGGACGAAGGAGGGTCTTTCGTTAGCGTGCCGTCATCAACAACTTGGGGGCCGTCGTCAACTTGGGGGGCCATCGTCAACTTGGGGGCCGTCGTCACCACCAATCCTCCCCCGCTTGAAAGGACTCATCACCGATGAGTTGTCTTGGAGATACCGTCGGAGAAGAACACCATCCAAGAGAGCCACCTCCGCTTCCGGGAGCCAAGAGTCATCAGAGGCGGGGCGATCACGCCATCGAATCAAGTAGCGGCGCACATCGCCATCTGCAGTGTGAAACACATCATCCTAGAGAATCCTGTTGGGCAAAAATGCGGTCCTGGCAAACCTGGGAAAAGCATTAGGTAGCAAAGGGGGAAAATCTATATCATCAGCATGTAGCGTACCTCCAGTGGAGACCGACGGAGAGAGCGAGCCCTTACCCCCCTCAACCCCATACCCATGAGAATCTGTAGTGGAACTAAACAGACAGGAGGATAATTCTAGTGGCGGAGCAATATATGGCGTTAAATCCGAAACATTAAAAACAGTGGACATACCCCAATCAGTTGGCAATTCCAAAAGAAATGCTTTGTCTCCTAACCGTTTTTAAATCCGAAAAGGTCCCGCTCGCTGATCCGCTAACTTTTTTAGGGTGCCCGTAGGCAACCGTTCAGGGATGAGACATACCATGACTAAATCACCCACTTTCAAGGGAGAAACTCTCTTATGTGCGTTGGCATGAACTTGATAAGACACGTATTGAGTGGTAAGCGT
This sequence comes from Platanthera guangdongensis, assembly GCA_039583875.1. NCBI lineage: Eukaryota > Viridiplantae > Streptophyta > Magnoliopsida > Asparagales > Orchidaceae > Platanthera > Platanthera guangdongensis. Next base: position 69,589,496 of record CM077154.1, read on the forward strand.
TTCATTTATGCGTTTGTGAAGATCATGGATGTGTGTGGCAAAGTCCTGTGCAAATTGACTTGACTTAAAAGATGGAGGTAACAGAATCAAGTCAAGTGGCACGAGAGCTTTATAACCGTGCACGATCTCATTCGGGGACAAACCCGTGGACCTATTTTTGGAATTATTATACGCTAACTGAGCATGAGGGAGGATAAGGTCCCATGTACCCTTATGATCGCCCACAAGGCATCGAAGCAATCTACCTAAACTTCTGTTCACAACTTTTGTTTGCCCATCCGTCTGCGGATGGTACGCGGAAGAGAATAGAAGTTTGGTGCCCATAATCCTCCACAAGGTCTTCCAAAAATAACTAGTAAACTTCACATCCCTATCGGTAACTATAGACTTTGGAACCCCTCGATGACCAACCAACTCTTTAAAATATAATTGTGCAATGTGTGACACATCGTTGGTTTTATTACACGCGATAAAATAAGCCATTTTAGAGAAACGATCTACAACAACTAAGATAGAGTTGTGACATCGAAATGTGATGGGGAGGCCGAGAATGAAGTCCATGCTATCGTCTTCCCATGGAATAGACGGAATCGGAAGAGGGGTATAAAGCCCCACATTAGTTTTGTTCCCCTTAGCCAGTTGGCACGCTCGGCAACTACCCACGATCTTACTAACTATGGCCTTAAGACCGGGCCAATAAAACTTGTCTTCAACTAACGTGATCGTCTTGTCACGGCCAAAGTGTCCACCTAACCCTCTGCCATGCAATTCCCACACTATGAAGTGTCGTAGGGAGGAACGGGGGATGCAAAGCTTCGAATGGTTAAATAAGTAGCCGTCCCGAATGTAAAAAGAAGTAATGGTTGTCGGCGAGTGGTCTTGAGTGGCGAAATAGATATCCTTAAAATCTGGGGAGTGGACGTACTCGTCCTTAATCCTATCGAAGACAATCACCTTAACTTCTAGCATGGAGAGCAATAACGAAACACGACTAAGGGCATCGGCTACGCGGTTGAGAGTCCCCTAAAGGTGTTTGATAGTGAAAGTGTACTCCTGAAGATAGGAGACCCATTTGGCATGTCTAGGACTAACCTTAGTTTGAGAGTTAAGAAACCTTAGCGCTTCATGATCAGATAGGATGACAAACTCCTTAGAAAGTAAATAATGCCGCCAATGTTGGAGGAATCGAATGACCGCGTAAAACTCCCGATCATAATTGGAATAATTTAATTTCGGACCTGCTAGTTTCTCACTGAAATATCCCACAGGGTGGCCTTCCTGACTCAACACTCCACAAATTCTCACTCCAGACGCATCACATGACAACTCGAAAACCTTTGTATAATCCGGTTGTCGCAAAAGGGGGGCTTCCGACATGCGCGATTTAATTAATTGGAACGTCGTAGCGGCCGAGTTCGTCCATGTAAATTCACCTTTTTTTTCATGCACTCGGTAATGGGGGCCATAATACTACTAAAATCCTTAATAAATCGTCGATAAAATGTAGCGAGCCCGTGAAAACTCCTAACATCCCGAATGTTGGCGGGCTCGGGCCAATCTCTAATGGCTTGTACCTTCTTGGGGTCTACGTGTATCCCCTTTGAATTCACAATAGAACCGAGGAACTCAACCGATGTCACATGGAAGGTACACTTCCTAATGTTCACGAATAATTTTTCCGATCTCAGCGTGGTAAGGATGGTTCTTAAATGTGACTCGTGATCAATCGTGGAGGTGCTAAATACCAAAATGTCGTCAAAATATACTACGATGAATTTTCCCATATAGGGTTGGAAGACGTGGGTCATAATCCTCGAAAACGTGCTAGTCATATTGGAAAGCCCAAACGGCATAACTAACCACTCGTAGAGCCCTTCCTTAGACTTAAAGGCGGTCTTCCACTCGTCACCTTCCCTAATTCGGATCTGATGGTAGCCACTCCTAAGATCCAATTTCGAGAAAATCGTGGCACCGGCTAACATGTCCAATAAATCATCCAAGCGAGGGATGGGAAAGTGATACTTAATAGAGATTTTATTATTGGCTCTACTATCCACACACATTCTCCAAGAGTCGTCCTTCTTGTGGGAAAGTAAGGCGGGTACGGCACACGGGCTCTTGTTGTGGCGGATAAAACCCTTTTGCAATAAATCCGAGATCTGGGTTTGCAACTCTAAGTGCGCGGAGGGTTTAGCCGATAATGTGGGAGGTTGGGCAATGAGGAGCACAGAATGAAATCAATGGCATGTTGGATTTCCCGCAACGGGGGTAACTCAGCCGGTTGCTCGTCCGGGTACACGTCCATAAACCATTCTAAGAGTTTTCTCAACGCCAACGGCAAGTTCTCAAAAGGTGCCGCATCTTCCTTAACTTGTAGACACACTAAGGCATAGAGGACACCATCTAAAAAGGTAGTACGCTTCAATTCTTTCCTTCCTATCAGGCACAACGTCTTCTTCTCGACCGGGACGACCGTATCCTTGGAGGGGGTCGAAGGATCCTTTGGCGGGGTGGGTTTTAAGAGTATGGTTCTGCCATTAAATTTAAACTCGTAAGTATTGGCCCGACCAAAGTGGGTGACGTCATGATCATACAACCAAGGGCGACCCAACAAGACGTGACAAGCATCCATAAGGATGACGTCACACCAAATCTGCTCAGAATAAGCTTTGATGGTAAGGGGTACCAAGCATCGCTTCGTCACAGGGAGGGACGACTTGTCTACCCATGCCACCTTATAAGGGTGAGGGTGCGGCTCGGCATCAAGAGACATTCGTCTCACCGCGGTTTCAGAAATTACGTTCATGCAACTACCGCTATCAATGATCAACCTACACCATTTTTCACCACTCTTAAAATTCAACGTGAAAATGTTCGTCCTATTCCAATCGTCTAACGCTCGAGGGGTCGCCAGAATACACCTCATAACCATCATATGGGAGTCATCCTCCATATCACTAGGCAATCCGTCCGACTCGCTCTCTTCGCCCGCCTTGTAAGTAATGTCGTCTGTCCCACCGATGGAATCTAACAGGGCTAATGGTCTGGGTGTAGTAGGACAATCACTAGCATAGTGCCCTTGGACCCCGCAAGCGTAATAGGTGACATTCGTTCTGTTGACCCGACCCACCGGGACTCTCTCACTAGAGGGGTTTGTATCATTCCTAGTTATTACGACTATAGAGGTTGAATCGGGGGACTGATACTTTCCTTTAGCCTTATAGGTGGCGGTGGTAGGCGGTCCTAAAATGGACTTGCCCTTTTGGAACGAGCGAGACTTGCCCTTAAGCGCGTTGTGCTGCTCAATATCTAAGGCAGCGTTGAAAGTGGTGTGCAAGTCAGTGTGACCATAACGCAGAAGCTTTCCTTGGATGTCGGGGTTTAGTCCCTTGCGGAACCTAGAGAGGGTGACCTCGGGCATCTCTTTCACGTCACACCTAACCATCATGTCCTTCAGCAAACTCATATACTCAGACACCGACCTAGTCCCTTGCTTAAGGGTAGCTAAATCATCGAACATTTGTGTTCGATGGTAAGTAGGGACGTACTGTTCTGTCAGCCTAGCCTTCATTGCATCCCAGCCTATGGGCAATGCTCCGTTCTCGACTCTCAAACGCCGCTCCTCATTCAGCCAAAATATTTTAGCGTGCCCTAGCAACTTCATTCTCGCTACTCGCACTTTATCCGCGTCGTTCAAGGTATACCACTCGAAATAACATTCGATCTCCATGATCCAGTCCTGGAAGACTTGGGGATCTCCTAAACCATCGTAGGATGGTGGCTTGACTCGGACGGCCTGAGTAAGGTCAAACTCGTACGGTGTTCGTGGGGCATTCTCATTAGGAGTGTGGGGGTAAGGGTTGTGATGTTCTCCCACCCGTGGGTAAGCGGGTTGATTACGGGGTGCCCCTTGTGGTAACCCCAGTCCGTGAAGTGCCTCCCTAATAGCCGTCAACTGCTCCGTGAAATCCTGACGGAGCTCCTCAATCTCAGTGAGGGCACGACCCTCACCCCAGTCATCATCCATATTAGACGACGATGGAGGATATTCCGTACCGAGCCTAGTGCGCATGCAAAAAGGAAGACAATAGATTCAAACTGACCAAAGAAGGAATTAATCCCGCTTAATGACTATTGGAAAATAATTTTTTTTTATTTTCTTACAGGAAATAAAAAGAGGATTATTAAAAAATTTATTTTGATTTTTTTGACTGAAAAATAAGAAAACTAAGCCGCTATTGGCAGACCAAAAATAATTTTTTTTTGAGATTTTTTTTGTGACAACTAACGTGCAAACACACGTGCAGGCTAACATGCTAAAAAGAGGGGAGGGTGCCAATTAAAAAATTGACAAGAACCTCGCTTTGATACCAAAATTGATGTAGGCCTCAACCGTGGACACAATACGGGTTACGGGAATAAAACGGACGCCACTCTCATTCCACAAACACACTCGCACTAGCTTTAACGGCAGCGCACTCGCCAACGTTTTATCACAGTTCACCAACCTATGGTAGCTACTCTACGGGAAGGTCAAACGAACGACTATAGGCCGACGTTCTCCCAAGCTAAGAGGACCAATATTGGGTCCGACCGAGCGAAGTTGTACCAAAAGAGGTCTACCCAAAATGCGATCGAAAAATGGTAGATCTCCCCCAACAAAAAATACGGGGCTCGCCAAACCCTTTGAAAAATAACGCGATTAAGATAGATGCAAATAAAATGGAAAACCACGAAGAATCTAACGATTCAAATCCAACGCAAAAATCTTTCCGGCCACTAGAATATCAAGAGGGAATCACACGTGAGTGGAGAGGATCGTTACCCCAGTCGGAATAGATGATTCCGACTACCTTTGAAGGATCTCTCTTCCACGCTTCCACCGGAATCGCGCCGGATGGAGAGATAGATCGTCCGCCTTGGCCGCTTCACACCAAAGTCCAGATTCCTCGCCGTAGAAGGAGACCCTTCCGGATAAAACTTCACGCGAAGAGGGGCGGCCGGGTTCTCTTCAAAGGGGCTGCTCGGGTGGAGGAGATAGGTGGCCGGCCAGCTATGGAGGGTGGTGGTCGGATTGAAGATGGTGAGGGGAGGTGGCATCTTGGATAAGGGAGATGAAGGAGAGGGCTGGCCGAAACTTTTAGAGGGAGAGAGGGAGAGGAGGGTGGCGGCTTGGAAGAGGGAGATGAAGGAGAGGGCTGGCCGAAATTTTAGAAAGAGAGGGGGAGAGGAGGGTGGCGGCTAGGAGAGGTAGAGAGAGAGAGGAGGCTTAGCAAGAAAGGAAATTTTAGGGTTTCTTCTCATTCAACATAAGTTAAACAAACCATACATGCCTATATATAGGCTTAATCACCAAGTCTTGGCTATATGTAGCCCAAATGAAAATAAAAATAAAACACTCAATGGCTACATGTAGCCCAAAATAACATAATCCAAATAAAATAGCATACTAAAATACGAATGCTCTTAAGCTAAAAATAAGATAAGTTCAACTAGTTATTTGTCTTGCGCCGAGGGCGGAAATTGTAGCGCCGCTCCATACGAACACCATGGCGACGCGAGTCCTTAGTTGGGGACGAAGGAGGGTCTTCCGTTAGCGTGCCGTCATGAACAACTTGGGGGCCGTCGTCGCCACTAACACGGGTCATGTCACGGGCGTGTGACCGGGCGTGTCAAGCTATTTCTTCAAAATTTGTTCCTTTTTGCTGGATTTTGCCATGTCATGCCCGGGACACGGGCGTGACCAGTAAGTACACGGGGGTGTACTTACTATTTTTGGCATTTTTTTGTACTTTTTTTTCTGAAAAATAAAATAAGTAAATTAGTAAAATATTTACAATAAAAGGAGCATTTTATTGAACAAAAACAACTAAAAATAAAGGAAAAACACAGAACCGACGAAATTTATGTACATAAAAATACTAATATTTACAACTCATCAGCAAGACTCCCGCAGACAGGACCCAATCCGCCGGTTAACACACAAGCTTGCAACACGACCACTGAACAAAGCATTGCCTACAGTCCGCGAACATCTATTCGCTTAGGCCGCTCCTTAATCAGCCAAGCCAGCAAGATAGCCAACACCCTATCCGCAGACAATAATCCGCCCAAGCTGCGGACTTAGTCCACACAGGCCGCTCATAAGAACAGCCAGGTCCAACCAGGCCTTTCCACCAGGCCGCAAACAGCAGCCCGCCCAGTCCGCCTAGTCCGCGGACTCTGTCCGCTCATGTCGCCAGGCCTGCCCATCAACCACTTACACTTCACAAATTTCAACACTCCCCCTTGAAGTGAGAAGTGGTGATCAAGCCCAGCAAGCTGCGCAACCGCTCAAAAGGCCCCTTCGACAGTGGCTTCGTGAAGATGTCAACAAGATTATCTTCACTCCGAACATGCCCGACTAGAAGAGATCCCTCCAACACCTTCTCCCTTATGAAGTGGTGATCGATCTCAATATGCTTGATCCTAGCGTGACACACTGGATTGTTTACCAGCTTGAGAGCACTCTCATTGTCACCCCAGAGTAAACTTGGCCCTTGCACTTCTTCATGCACATCCTCTATAAGCCTCCTCAACCAGATGGCTTCCCGAGCAGCCAAGGCAGAAGCCTTATACTCTACCTCCGTAGTTGAGACGGACACTAAGTTCTGCTTCTTGCTACACCACAAGATGCTAGCTGATCCGCAAGGGAACACATAACCTTAAGTTGACCTTCGATCATCCGAATAAACTCCATAGTCAGCATCTGTGTACCCAAGCAAGGCAAAATCTGAGTCCCTTTTATAGAGAAGTCCATGTCAGAAGTTCTCTTGACATACTTCAGAATATTCTTAGCCACCACTAGATGAGACTTCCTTGGTTCAGCCATAAACCGACTTACTCGGCCAACAGCGTAAGCAATGTCTGGCCTTGTAATCGTTAGGTAGATCAAGCTCCCAACAAGAGCTCTGAACACCAAGGGATCAGGAAGAATTCTTCCCTCATATCGTCGAAGTTTCAACCCATGTTCTAGTGGAGTAGAGCAACTCTTCCCTTCTCCTATGCCGAACAGCTTCACAATGCGATCTGCATATCCTCTTTGGCAAATGAGTATACCGCTGTTCTTCCTCTCCACTTTAAGACCGAGAAAGTGATTAAGCTCTCCCAAGTCTTTCATCTCGAAGCGTATAACAAGCTCAGCCCTGAGCCTTGCTACTTCCTTCTCTGAATTCCCTGTGATGATCATATCATCCACATACAGCAGGACCAAGACTTGAAGCTCCCCCTTCATCTTGACGAACAAGCTTGAATCTGAATTTGAAGCAAGGTATCCGCAGAATTGGAGATATTCTGCAATATTCCCATACCAAGCTCTAGGAGCTTGCTTCAACCCATAGAGAGCTTTCCTGAGTTTGCAGACATAGTCCGGATGATCTTCAGAGACAAATCCAAGTGGCTGATCCATGAAGATGTCTTCGTCAATTTCTCCGTAAAGAAAAGCATTCTTTACATCGAGTTGCCACATCCTCCATCTCTTGCTAGCAGCCAAGGCAATCACCACTATAACTTAAGTCATCTTTGCAACCGGACTAAAAGTCTCCTCATAGTCTTCTCCATACTGCTGTGAGAATCCTCGAGCAACAAGGTGAGCTTTGAATCTATCAATGCTCCCATCAGGCTTCTTCTTCAACTTATACACCCACTTGCAAGTCACTGGAGTAATGCCATTAACCTTGGGCACAAGGTCCCAAGTTTCATTCTTCTTGAGAGCAGTAATCTCTTCCTTCATGGCATCATCCCACTCCTTGACTCCAGTGGCCTCATTGAATTTTGCAGTCTCTCGCTCATCCAGAGGACCTACAAAGAAGTAGGAGACAAAGCTCACTACATTCCCATCACAGTAACGAGTCGGTGTCTTAATAACTCTCTTCGATCTCTGAAGGGTCTGCTCCTTGCTTACTACCTCCGTTGCTTCTTCAGGCTCAACTCCTACTTGGGGCAAGCTTTGAGCAGTGCTCCCCTTCTTCCTGAACCAGAAGGCTCAGCCTCAGAGTTTTAAGCAACAGGAGCTGCTGGTGAAACATCAAGCTCCTCTTCCAGGCCTTCAGCAGCCACCATCGGTTCTTCATCAACCTTGCTTCCGGTTAGCTCAACCAAGCCACCTCCATACGACGTCAGCTTGTCAAAGACAACATCTCTTGACACAAAGAACTTCTTCGTCACAGGATCCATGCATTTCTATCCCTTCTTCCGCTCATCGTAGCCAACAAAGACAAGCTTCCTTGCCTTTGCATCCAGCATAGTCGGTGAAGCATCCGGGACATGCACATAACAAGTTGAACCGAAGACCCAAAGGTGTCCCACACTAGGCTTCTCATTCAGCAACAACTCAATAGGAGTCTTCATGTCGATCGGGCTGAGCGGCATCCGGTTGATGACATAAGAAGCATAAGACATCCCCTCCGCCCAGAAGGACCTTGGAATGTCTTTTGCATGAAGCCAGCATTTGCAGGTCTCCGTCAGATAACGGATCTTCCGCTCCGCTACTCCATTTTGTTGTGGAGTGTGAGCACAAGTGAGCTCTCGTTGGATCTCGTGCTTCCTGCGGAAGTTAGAAAACTTGGAGGAGATAAACTCACCACCGTTGTCTGTTCTAAGCTTCTTGATATGCAAGCCAAGCTAGCCCTCCACCAACTCCTTGAACTCCACAAACAACCGGAAGGCTTTAGACTTCTCCTTCAAGAAATAAACCCAAGTATATCTTGAGTAGTCATCAATCAGGACAAGCATGTATCTACTTCCACCGAGGCTGACAGTGACAGTTGGTCCCATCAAGTCGCCATGAATGCACTCCAATGGTTGCTTGCTCCTTGTTTACGATTTATCAAACAGAAGGCGATGTGCCTTACCGTATTGACATCCCGCGCAAACATGCCCGTCACCAATGGAGGACAACTTAGGCAAACCTCTCACCAAACTTCTACTAGTCATAGCCTTCAGCTTGTCCATTCCTACATGTCCCAGTCTCTCATGCCAGATAGCAGAGCTATTGTTGGCTCTCATTCGATCAACATAAGAATTAGTTGCAAGAACAAACAAGTTCTTCACTCTCCTCCCAACATGAGCAACATCAGCCTTAACCGCTGATACGTTGCGAAGGAACTTCACGTCTGTTGGCCCAAACAGAACGTGATAACCATCATCTACCGCATTGGTCACAGAGAAGAGATTCTTCTTCTTGCCCGGTACGTGATACACACTCCTTAATGTGAGTGGCCCCTGATCACTGCCCAAAGACACAACCCCCTCTTTCTCTACTGCATAAACTGTATTATCAGCAGTAATAATAGCTTCATTACATGAGTATGCTTGCAAGGAAGAGAACTTCGACTTGTCTCCGGTGAGGTGATGACCACACCAGGAGTCCACGATCCATTCGCCGTTGAAGTCCTCAGCAGACAAGGCACGGACACAAGTGCCCGTAATGAAATCTCCCCCCCATTCAGCTTCCTTACTCTTAGAACAGGCTTCCTCCTTGCCTGCAGCATGCCTAGGCTGCAGCTTGACCTTGTAGTCCTGCTTGAAGTGCCCTCGCTGATGACACCTGTAGCACGTCAAGTTCTTCTTCCAGTACTTTGGAGCAGCGCTCCTCTCCGTCTGATAAGAAGTTGAAGGCTCTTTCTCACCAGCGACCTGCTTCTTCTTCCCTTCCCATCTCTTCTTCTTCTTGCCTGTGAAGAGTGCGTCACTGCTCTCCTCAGAGACAGTGACTCCAGCCATCTGCCTTGCCAAACTTTCCTGCGAAGCAAGCAGATTCTCAAGCTCCAGCAAAGATAGTTGAGTAGACCAGCCTTGAACTGATATCACAAAGGCAACATACTCCTTCCGCAAGCCGCGGATTATGTGCCTTTTCAACTTAGCATCAGAGATAGGCTCATCGGGATCAAGAGCTGATATCTCTGCACACAGACTCTTCATCTTCAAGAAGTATTTAGAGATAGCCAGGTCTCCTTGAGTTGTCCTGGCCAACTCATTCTCCAGAAACTGAAGTCTAGCCACATTCTACCTATTGAACAACTCATCAATGGTTGTCCAAATGTCAGCAGTAGACTCACAACCAATGATGTGATCAAACAGTTCCGGTGAAACAGCTCTCTTGAGAACAAACTCCGCCTTAGCATTTGTTTTTCTCCAGAGCCTCACCTGCTCAGCAGTTCCGAAAGCAGTCGTCACTTCCTGTCTGCCGTCACCACCGACGACCTCCCATAGCTCCTCACCAAGAAGTTAGTCAGCGTTAAAAGTTCAATGCCAAGACCTCTTGCATAACTCCCTTCCATGGCAACAACTATTGGTTAGCAACCCTTCAGAAGCTCAGAGCACCAACACAGGTTGATCACCACTCAAGCACAGAGTAACAACACTTGTTGAACACCGCTCAAGCAACTGAACCTCCCTCTGATACCATGTTGAATTTTCTCAAAGTGTTCAGCAAGATAGCCCAAAGCCAAATTAATATTCTCAGCACTACCCAGTTCACACTTTGATCAAGCGGAAATCTCAAGGAGCAACACTCAACACAACATGCATATGGAAGAACAAGCAGATCTCATTCATTAACTTCTTTACAAGGTGAGGTATACGTGGCGAGACATGATTTCGCCAGTACACAAGCTACAAAACAGAAATTCCAAAACAAGCCGAGTGAATAGAACTGCAGACCGCCGAGACCGCCGAGTCCGCCCAGTCGCTGAAACCGCCCGAACTCTAGCTGCTACATGCCGAATAGAACACGGAGTCCGCCTGAGACTGCGAGGCCACGCGGACACTCCATTAATCGCGTACTGCTGATGAACTGATGAACAGACCGCCTACCCGCATGAGTCCGGCGGACAGGTTATTGGAACTTGGCAAAGCTGAAGCATAGAACTGACAAGCCGCAGAGCGACCTGCTGAGACCGCAGAGACCACGCACTTCCAAGTACTTGACCGAAGTCAAAGCCAAACTCCTGGCTCCTTGAAGCTAGCCGCGTGACCTGCACACATCAAACAGTTAACTCTGATTCAATCCACGCGGACAGAAAAACTGAGACCGTGGCACTTTGACGAGCCCCCACTTACTGTTCACTCAGTTACTGTAGACGTGCCGGGGGGTTCTATTTATAGGCGAGGTGAGGAGTGTAGCCACCTCCCTAGTGGATAGAGTCGCCACCCCAGCCCGCGTGCTAACTAAACACCTGTCCGCTGAGTCTGCAAGGACTTAGTCGGATTCCAAGGAACAAACCGCCAGGATCAATAGCGATGCACCTTTAGACGAACTATCATCAGTCTGTCTAAGCTATGCGGACAAAGAACCAGCCCGCAGAGCCTGCAAACACAGTAGGACAACAACATCCCCCTTCAATGACTATCCGCACATCCAAGAGGCAGTCTGCATATCACTAGAGCAACGCCTCTATCCGCCACAAGTCCACTACCAAGGGCAGTCCGCCTGATCAACAACGGACTTGACGAATACAGCGGACACACTGAACTTGTCACAGAATGTAACCAAGTTCAGTAAAACACCAAAAGGCCTAGTGCGAGCTCGACGGATATAGCTCCGTCCGCCAATCATCCAAAACACAGACCACCAACACCTCGCTAGAGTAAGGTAGTCCGCAAGCTACTCTCACGTCTGCCCAACGCAATGTCCATCTGCCGGACTCCACACACCAGTCTGCCACAGCAACAACACTGCTGTACTACCAGAGCTCGGCAATGCCACAGCCAAACTCTAAGGCCAGTCCGCAACAGCGAACGCCGCGGACACGTCAGTCCGCAAGCCTCCCGCGGACAGGACCCAATCCGCCGGTTAACACACAATCTTGCAATACGGCCAATGAACAAAGCACTGCCTATAGTCCGCGAACCTCTATCCGCTCAGGCCCCTCCTTAATCAGCCAAGCTAGCAAGACAGCCAACACCCTATCCGCAGACAACAATCCGCCCAGGCCGCGGACTTAGTCCGCACAGGCCGCTCAGAATAATAGCCAGGTCCAACCAGGCCTTTCCACAAGGCCGCAAACAGCAGCCCGCCCAGTCTGTCCAGTCCGCGGACTCTGTCCGCTCAGGCCGCTCGGCCTGCGCATCAACCACTTTCACTTCACAAATTTTAACAGAGAAGACATCAAAGTCTTGCTCGCCCCTTTCAAGCCCATAAAAGTTGTCTCACGACCAGTTCCCAACTTGACTTCCTTGCGACCGTAATCAATATAAGCTTGCTGCGCCGAGAGCCAGTCCATGCCAAATATCACGTCGAACTCCACCAGCAGTAGTAACGACGCTTGCAAATCGAACTCTTGACACCCAACACGAATCTTTACGCCACAGATTCTATCCGCGTGCATCGAACACCCAAACAGTAACAACACATCCAGTTTGTCCTTCTCCATCGAATAAGGTTCTCTGATGCGCTATATGAATCCTTCGGACAAAAAGGAGTGTGAAGCTCCCGTATCAAAGAGTACTCTCGCCGAATTCTCACAAATCAAAACAAATCTTATACAAGCAGTGGTAAGGTAACACGGGCATAACAAGTATTTAAAAATTAACTTGCTATAAATTAAACCGCACCTGTCACCACATCTGCTTGCCTAATAGCCTCCTGCTGGCCAAGATTGTAGACTATCGGTTGAGCCGGAGCATAATGGGACGCGGTTGACTCCACCGCCTTGCCCTTCTCTTCATATGTTGCTCTCGGCTTCCTCTCGGACTTGGGGCGTCTGCTCCAGCTGTGACGGACAAAATGCCCCGGCTTCCCACAATTGTAGCATCCGCCTGGGGTTCGACCCGTAGTCGCCCCAGAAGCACCAGAAGAAGGAGTTGGACCTGAAGTCCTAGCCTTCTTAAAGAACTTACGGTACCCAGAATTTGAGGTAGTCGGCACCTTGAACTCAGTCTTCTTCTCACCAGAGCTTTTCTTTACTTGCACATTCTTCAAGTCTTTCTCCAAAGACCGGGCTGTATTGACCAGGGTCAAGAAGCCCTACGTCATATGCCCCGAGAGCAGTAGCCTCAAGTCATCTCTCAAACCTTGATAGAATCGGTTTGTCTTGCGCTCCTCGTCCGCGAATGTGGAGCTAGCGTACCGACCCAATTGAGTAAACTCGTGGAGATACTCATCTACGCTACTCTCTCCTTGCACCAACCTCTAGAACTAATTCTACAAAGCTATCCTCTCAGCCGAAGGGAGGTACCTAGACAAGAACAATCTCAAAAACTCCTCCATCGAGACGTCCGTAAATTTCCTTCCCCTCAAGAGATGCAGCTCCAAACCCTCCGACTACAGCCTAGCGTCTCCATCCAACGGGAACGTAGCTATAGTGTTCATCTGCCACTCCTCCATCTCCATCGCTGTCAAGACTCTCTTCACTCGGGAGAGCCAATCTTCAGCTTGGTATGGGGTTCCCAACCCCGAGAACACAGGAGGATTAAAGCTCATAACGTGCTTGAGCTGCCTTTCAGTTGCTCTCCTCGGCACCAAAGGTTCCACCACTACCTGCTCCGCTCTTCTCAGTTCATCGCTTTGAATCGGTACCTGCTCCATCGTAGGAGCGGGCTGCTGCATTTGCCTTGTAGGCTGCGCATTGATCATGGCAAAAACTGCTTCGGTAACCAATCATATGGTTTTAGCTAAGGGAGGTGTTGCAGGAGCATCATTTGGTGCGCTACTAGCCTCAAAAACCGGGCATTCTGACGGCCCTGCATCGCTTCTGGTCACCTATAGTTGTACAAAACACCGTTAAGCGACCGTACAAAATTGCAAAATGCAATTATAGGAAAACGCAGGTTCCCCAAACATGTGTATTTTCATTCCTAAGTGGACATTCATGGGCTTCTTTTGATGTTATAACGATGACGCACACACATGTGCTCACCACCCCTTAAAAGAATTCGCCCACGAATTCATTTAAGCCTGACCGAAACCAGTAGTCTGATACCAAATTATAACACCCCTTATCCGTCGCATAACATATAGCAGTAGGTCCGGCCGGGGCCCGACGCCATATACCACAGACAGACCGGGCGGTTACTCATTGGAAACCATCCAACTAATCACCAAAGTCCTACACAGAGTAATTCTAGCAGAAGAAATTTAAAGTTCCAAATTAAAGAACCCAGCCACAAGCATGAATGTCCACTACAAAACCCAATAGGAATGAAGTACAATACACAAGTATTGGCCTTATGGCCTTATAATTGTTTACTCAAATAACATGTTTTCCAAACCTCGGCACGCAGACCGGACACACACGAATAAAACAAGTAAACACTCAAATTAGGCCTTCGAGGGCCGGCTCAACAACTTGGGCTTTAGCCCACTATTTACCGCTCGGCTCCGCAGCACCTGCAAGCAAAAATCCACCACAACGGTGGCAAACAAAAGCAACGGTCAGCTATGCTGAACAAATTATAACAATCCCGCCCCCATACTCGGGGCGGCGATGCTCCTTTCCCTGCAGTTTGTTAGCATAAACAAGCAGTATAGTGTAAACACTTCATCACAGGCATGGGCACGCATGGCCACACACCTCGTGCTCTCAGGGCACATTCTCGGTGAACCGGGCAACGTCACGTCAATTTAAGCCATAGACATTTCGCTCTCACCACCGCCACTTGGACAGCCAATCTTGCAAGCATTTTTGTCTTTTCGGCAATGGTCACGTCATTTTAAGACATAGACTGAATAAGACCCTCCATCTATGCCAATGGCTCCTACCGAACAACATAGAGCGGGTATGGTTCCGCCTAACCTGTTGCTCACAACGTAACATTAATTTAAGCCATATGCGCAGGTCAAGCTTTCTCGAGTCCCAAATCGATCACACACTTTACATAACCCAGTTATGTACAAGTTGGCTCCCAGGCCACCATGTTTGGCAGAATCACGCATCTGCCCAGTTTTCCGGGTGCACCTTGGGGTTAGTCCCCAAGGCTCCCTATTGTAATCTACCACGTAGAAAACCGAGAAACAACCGTTTGCGCGGAGTCTTCTCCGTCCGTTCATGCAATCCAACATCACCGATCAGACCAACTTGTCCGGGAAGGCTTCACACATCATGCCTATGTCCGTTCTCGATTACGTACTCTACATGTACACAACGGGGACTATTCATGTCTACCCGAAGGGACGCCTCAAACTCACCGCAAAATCGCATGAGCGGGCTTCCTATGCAAAGTAAAAGAGGACTTCACATGTCCTAGGATGAGAATCATTACCCTAGAATTTTTCCTTGGCGCCATGGAAATCTATGCGGATGAAAAGCACCGCAATCTCCTTGCCTCCGTAGATCCGAAGTCGGCTCGCGATTTGGTGCTCTTAAGCTCCGCCGGTGAATAGATCTAGCCTCCTTTCTTCTTCCTTGCTCTCCCCTCTCTCTAGGCTTTAGAAAGAGAATCACCCAAGTAAAATGGGGTTTTCTAAGCCCTAAACCCGTGTATATCCCAGAAGGAACAACCCCCAGCCGTTGGATCCCAAAATAAGGAAACGAACGACCACGATCCGTATCTGAAATGCAATATCTGGGCCGAACACGGCCTGTGACACGCCTGTGTCCAGGTCCGTGTTCCCCATTCGTCATCGAAACCAACACGTCTCATAACGAACACGGGCACCCGACACGCCCGTGTTTGACCTGATACGCCTGTGTAAACCAGTACAGGCCCGTGTACCCGGGCGTGTCCTTTCATCGATACAGGTCCAAGAATGTCCCGCAAAGGACACGGATCCTCAACATGCCCGTATCGCAATTTGGCACGCCCGTGTCTACCCGACACGGCCCGTGTGCCATACCGTGCATCTCCCCCTCCACGGCCCGGCTTCAACCCATGAAGGACATGGCCTGGGACACGCCCGTGTCTCAGGCCCTGTTCGCTGCTCGACGATCGTCGACTCCAAAATTCATCGACCTCTCAGCCAGATCGTCGACCCGAGCACGACACGCCCTGGGACACGCCCATGTCCCAGGCCGTGTGCCCCCTGCCAAATTCCAAACTTAGCTCGAAACACCTCCCATCGCTCTTTTGAGTTTCGGGGCGTTACAGTTTACCTGACCTAACCACTTAGGCTATATATCCCATCATTGTTACAAGGATATCCTGCAATCATTAAACTTGAGACAAGTTAGATCACCACATATGTATATATTGTTTGCTACACCTTCTTCAAATCTAAGACATTGAGATCAATGGACCCAACAATCTCCCCCTATTTGAAGAAGTCAAAACCTAAGACAACGTATACATTAACATACTTATGCTACATATACAAAATATATTATCACTGCATAAATCAGATAAATAATAATAATAGTAATTGATAAATCAGATAAATCATGATCATAGTAAATGATATTCTAATTAACATATAATGAATTTTAATGTTTGTGCAATAAACAAAATTTCACATTCCTTAGCCCTATAAGCAGAACCTGAAACTTCTGAAGTTTCAGGTTCCCTTAATACAATCCCACTGCCTTTGGATTTCATTGCAGGCTTGTCTTCTTGTCCAGCTATCTTTTTTCCCTTCTTGTCTGCTTTATCAGCTGCCTTTGCCTTTGCTTTTTTTTTCCTTTTCAGCTTTAGCTTTAGCTTTGTCTTTCTGTCTTTGAAAATAGCTGAAGGGCTTGGGAAAGTATTTGGAGGGTTCAAATGCATCAGGAGCTAGAAGGTTGGCATTTTTTATTCCTCCAGTAAATTCTTCTTTCTGTGTCCCTCTTCTCCATCTTATCTCATTCTATTTTGTTGTACCATTTTCCTATGTCTGATCTACTATTCTTGACCCGATCCCAAGCAAGTAGAATGATAGATCTGGACTCTGGGCTCCATTGCTCGAAATCAGTCCATTTCTCCATTCCTTCTTTATATTTTCTCTTCCTCATCCTGACATCCTCTTTTGATTCAGCAGTTTCAGTCATTTCATTTGTCTGTAGTGCCTAGTCTACAGTGGGGCTGAAGGAAGGAATTTCAGCAGCAGTGGACTGCACTCCCCACTGATTAACAGCACTATCACATTCTTCTATATATAATCCATACTCCTGATTCTCTTGCAGAGCAGGTTCTTTGTCCAAAGCCTTTAGAACGTGAGCAGGCAACATTAGGATGTTATCATATTGCACTGCCTTTAATCCCAATGAGCCTCTCACCACATTAGTTTTCGAGACCATATTTTGTGTGTTACTCCTTATAGATTCTCTCTCCCCCTTTTTTGAATTCTTCAATTACTTGAATGGTCTGGGAGGTGCATGCCTTGCTTCTTTCTCTTTCTAGGTAATTAACTCATGCAGGGCAATAATTCGATACATCCAGCATATGTTCATCGAGTAGCTTAGTGCAAGCATCCATCTTAGTGAAGATTTCAGAATTTTGTTCACTCCTCAGAACTTTATCATTTTCATGGATGGTTACTGAGTTCTTAGCGTGAATCTGTTGATTTTCTATGATAATGGCTATATTTTGTCTTGACACATCCAACTTCTCCATGGTATAGTCGACAATTGGAGAAGCACTTGTAAAGAATTTAAGAGTATCTCCTTTCAGCAGGTTTACTTTTAATATTATAGATTTGACCTCTATTGCCATATAATTCCTGATATCTTTCAGAGCATCATCCACATAATTTTCTAAAGTTCTCCTCTGTTCATCCAGCAACCCCTTTAGATGGGCTAGGAAAGCTGGTGTCAGCTGATAAACTCTAGCAGATATGCCCTCTATAACACCCCCTATCCGTCGCATAGCATATAGTAGTAGGTCCGGCCGGGGCCCGATGCCATATACCACAGACAGACCGAAAGGTCACGCAATGGAAACCATCCTGCCAAGAACAAACATCCTACATAGAGTACATTCTAGCGGAAGTAATTTAAAAGTTGCAAATTAAAGAACCCAGCCATAAGGATAAATATCCACTAAACAAACCCAGGAGGAATGAATGTACAATACACCAGTACTTGGCCATATGGCCTTATAATAGTTTACTCAAATTAAAGTGTTTTCCAAAACTCAGCAAGCAGGTCGGTCACACATGAATAATACAAGTAAACATTTAATAACTAGGCCTTCAAAGGCCGGCTCAGCAACATGGGCTTTTGCACGCTATTTACCACTTGGCTCCGCAGTACCTGCAAGCAATAATCCACCGAACAGTGGAAAACAAAGCAATGGCCAGCTATGCTGACCAAATTATAATGATCCCGCCCCTAAACTCGGGGCGTCGATGCTCCTTCCCTGCACTATATTAGCATTGCCAAACCATAGCGAATAAACACTTCACCACAGGTGTAGGCACTCATGGCCACACACCCTGTGCACTCAGGTCACATTCTCGGTGAACCCGGTCAAAGTCCGTGGTCTCATCACTCCCCCTGGACGGCAAATTCTCGTGAGCATTTGGTCTCTCTGGCCACTGCCTAAGACCCTCCATCTATGCCAACGGTAAGCGCCAAGTACCTTTAGGTCTCTTTAACCGAACGACATAGAGCAGGTACGGTTCCGCCTAATCCATTGCTCACACCACCCTATCACCTTAAGACATGGGCGCGGGTCAAACTTCCCCAAGTCCCAAATCGATATCACACATTACATAACCCGGTTATGTACAAGTTGGCTCCCATGCCACCAAGTTGGCAGAATCGCATCTGCCCAGTTTTCCGGGTGCACCTTGGAGTTAGTCCCCAAGGCTCCCTGTTGCAATCTACCGCGTAGAAAACACGAAAAACAACCAACTGCACGGAGTCTTCTCTGGCCATTCATGCAATTCAACATCACTGATCCAGACCAACTTGTCCGGGTAGGCTTCACACATCATGCCTATGTCTGTTTCTCGATTACGGACTCTACATGCAAAACAATGGGGACTATTCATGTCTACCTGAAGGAATGCCCCACACTCACCTCAAACTCACGAGAGCGGGCTTCCTATTCGAAGGAAAAGAGGACTTCACATGTCCTGGAATGAGAATCGTTACCCTAGAATTATTCTTCGGTGCCATGGAAATCTATGCAGATGAAAAGCACCGCAATGTCCTCGCCTTCATAGATTCGAAGTCGGCTTGTGATTTGGGGCTCCGACGCTCCGTTGGTGGCCGGATCTATCTCCCTTATTCTTACTTGCTCTCCCTTCTCTCTAGAACTTTAGAAAGAGAATAACCCAAAGAGAATGAGGGTTTCCAACCCTATTCCCGGGTATAACACAGCAGGAACAGTCCTGAACTGTTGGATCCCAAAATAAGAAAACGGATGGCCACGATTCGGGCTTGAAATCCAAAACATGTGCCAAACACGGCTTGTGACACGACTGTGTCCAAGGCCGTGTGCCTCAATCGATGCTGAAACCGTCGCCCGACACGCTTGTGTCACCCCTGACACGCCCGTGTCATCCAGTACATCTCCATGTTGCCGGGCGTGTTCCTCCATCGATACAGGATTAAAAACATCCTGCAAGGGACACGGGTACTCGACACGCCCGTGTCGAACCTGACACGATTGTGTCTACCCGAACACGCCCGTGCGCTAACACCATGTATCTCCCATAACACAGGTCGGCCTTCACACCGAGAAGGACACGACCTGGGATACGTCCGTGTCTCAGGCCGTGTTCGCTGCTCGACGATCGTCGACTCCAATTTCATCGACCACTCAGCGAGATTGTTGACCCGAGCACGACACGCCCCTAGGACAAGCTCGTGTACCAGGCCGTGTAACCCCTACCAAGTTCCAAAGTTGGTTAAAAATGGTACCCATCCCTCTTTTGAGTTTCGGGGCGTTACAACTCTCTCCCTCTTAAAAGAATTTCGTCCCGAAATTACAAAAAGGGAAATAAACACAAAACTAAAACGGTACCTGAGTGGAATAACTCTGGATACTCCTCAAGCATGGTCTGCTCTCGCTCTCACGAGAGTTCCTCCCTATCGCAATTGTCCCAACGAACCTTGACCATCTGATCTCTTTGTTGCATAGCCGCTTGACTTACAAGACCTCAATGCGAACGGGTTTGACATTCGTCGTCAACCCATTATTGACCGGCAATTGATCGACCATAATAACTTGTGAAGGATCTTGCACTGCCTTCTGCAACACCGATATGTGGAATACGTTGTGTAAACCACTTAGCTCCACTGATAGCCTCAATCGATAAGCTGCTTCGCCAATCCACTCCAGAACCTCAAACGGTCCAAGGTACCTTGGGCTTAGCTTCTTCAAGCACCGTACCCGTGAGACACCCTTAAACGGCTTGATCTTCAAGTACACCCAATCACCGATAGCGAACTCCACATTCCTCTGCTTGGCGTTATAGTACTTAGCTTGGCGGTCCTGAGCTATTAGCAATCTCTCTCGAATCGTTCAAACCAATGACGTTGCATCTTCCACCTCTTGCCGCTTGTACAACTTTGACTCACCAGTTTCCAACCAAGACAACGGCGTGCGACATCTTCAACCATAAAGGGCCGTGAAGGGCGCCATTTGTATGCTCGCCTGGTAGCTATTTTTGTAAGCGAATTCCACCAAGTATAGGTGATCTTCCCACTGCTTCCCGAAATCCAGAACGCACATGTGAAGCATGTCTTCTATCTTCCTATTGACCCTCTCGGTCTGACCATCCGTCTGCGGATGAAAGGCTGTGCTGAAACTCAGCTTTGAACCCAACATCTGCTGCACCAACCTCCAACCATTGGACGTGAACCACCCATAATGGTCACTCAAGATGCTACGGGGCACACCGTGAAGCCGTACAATATTATCCACGTATAACTTTGCCAATTTCTCAACAGAATCATCCTTCCTATGCGGAATGAAGTGCGACACTTTTGTCAAAAGATGTACGACCACCCAGATGGCGTCGTTTCCCTTCTGCAACCTTGGCAAACCATGCATAAAGCCCATAGTAATATCATCGAACTACCACTTCGGAATAGGCAAGGACTTCAAGAATCCTCCAGGTTTTTGGCACTATGCCTTTACTAAGGCTCATGTTTAACACTTCGCCACATAGAGTGCCGCATCCTTCTTAAGTCCTGGCCACTAGAATAGTTTCTTCAAATCACGGTACATCTTCGTGCTCTCCGGGTGAATCGAGTACTTGGTACGATGAGTCTCGTACATCAATTCTGTTAGAAACCAGGCCGGGGTTCCCACACATTTTAGGTAAAGGCCTGGTCCTTGCCGACTGCAGTCGAACGACACAGCATCCCCAACCAAATCTCCGGGGGTCCCACACATTTTGGGTAAATGCCTGGGTAGGTTGTTGAGGTCTGGTCTCGACCCCAGGACCTCCTTTATAAGAGGCACCTTAGCCAACCTCTCATACCCAACTGCACTGCCATCTTTTATTAGAAACCAGGCCGGGGGTCCCACACATTTTGGGTAAAGGCCCGGTCCTGGCCGACTGCAGTCGAACGGCACAGCATCCCCAACCAAATCTCCCGGGGGTCCCACACATTTTGGGTAAATGCCCGGGTAGGTTGTTGAGGCCTGGTCTCGACCTCAGGACCTCCTTTATAAGAGGCTCCTTAGCCAACCTCTCATACCCAACTGCACTGCAGTGCAGTTGGGTATGAGAGGTTGGCTAAGGCGCCTCTTATAAATGAGGTCCTGGGGTCGAGACCAGGCCTCAACAACCTACCCGGGCATTTACCGAAAATGTGTGGGACCCCGGGAGATTTGGTTGGGGATGCTGTGCCGTTCGACTGCAGTCGGCCAGGACCGGTCCTTTACCCAAAATGTGTGGGACCCCCGGCCTGGTTTCTAACAAATTCCACCCGCAATTTGCCCACATTTGGGACACACAGATGACTGTCCTTCCATAACAATCCATCTGCGACCTCAAATTGGGAATTTGACCCATCCAAAGCCTCAACCATGATTTGCTTCATGCGGCCATCCAAATGCAAAACCTGCCGAATCCGATCAGCCAAGTCATATTGAACTTCTGTCCAGTTCAATAGCGCTTCGGCACTTGTCTGCTTGTCTATGCAAGAGATCTCCAACGCCTCTAACTCCCGAACCAACCGCTCGTCATGGTCCGACAGCCAATTAGCTTGAGCTGGGGCCCTGGGACTCAACGCATCCGCAACTGCATTGCCTTTCCCAGGCACATAATGGATCTTGAATGTGTAGTCCCCCAGGAACTCCATCAATCTCTGTTGTCACATGTTTAGATCTTTCTGATCCAACAAGTATTTCAGGCTTTTGTGGTCGGTATAGATATCGACCTTCACCCCATACAAGTAATCCTCCATAGCTTCAGGGCAAAAATCATGGCCGCTAACTCCAAGTCATGCATCGGATAATTCCTCCCATGCACTTTCAGCTGTCGCGAGCCATACGCTATCATACTTCCATGCTGCAGTAGGATACAACCCAATCCACTGCCCGAAGCATCGTTGTAGATTTCAAAGCCTTCGGTCCCACTCGGCGAACTTAGCACAAGCGTCATGGTTAACCGACTCTTCAACTCCTTTAAAGCTCATGTGCACTCCGGCATCCAAACAAACTTCTGCTCTTTCCTCGTCAGAGTCGAGAGGGGTAACGTTATCCATAAGAAGTTCTCCACGAAGCGCATGTAATAGCCGGCAAGCCCCAAAAAACTCCGGACTTCCGCTACCGTAGACAGCACAGGCCACTCTCATATCGCAATAATCTTCGCTGGATCCACAGCAATTCCCTCTCCACTGACTATGTGACCAAAGAATGCTACTGAGGACAACCAAAACTCGCATTTGGAGAACTTGGCGTACAATTGATTCCTCCTTAGTGTCTCCAACACCAAATACAAATACTTAAAGTGATCCTCCTCACTCTGCGAGTACACCAATATATCGTCGATGAAGACGATCACAAAGTGGTCTAGGTACTCCCTAAAAGTCTTGTTCATCAGATCCATAAACACTGACGGCGCATTGGTCAGCCCAAACGGCATGACCGTAAACTCATAATTCCCGTATCTCGTACTAAAAGCTGTCTTGTGGATGTCACTCTCCCTTATCCTAAGACGATAATACCCGGACTTAAGATCCAATTTTGAGTACACCATTGACCCGACTAACTGATCGAACAGATCATCAATCCTTGGGATCGGGTACATGTTCTTCTCCGTTAGCTTGTTCAGTTCTCGATAATCGATACAAAATCTCAAGCTTTCGTCCTTCTTCTTAACAAAAGGACCGGTGCGCTCCAAGGCGACGAACTTGGATGCACATAACCCTTCTCCAACAACTCTTGAAGTTGTACCTTTAGCTCCGCCATCTCCTTAGGCGCTAGCCGATACAGAGAGCGTGACACAGGTTTCACACCTGGCACTAGCTCGATAGTGAAGTCTATATCCTGTTTAGGTGGGGCTCCAGGAAGATCGCCAGGAAACACATCAGGGTACTCGGATACCACTAAAATACTGTCCACCGTAGGCTTAGGCTTTGCAACCTCCACTAGCATGAAGAACAGCTTTTCTCCAGCACGAACCGGCTTCACCACCTGAAGAGCAGACATCATAGTCTTGCTCGACCCTTTCAAGCCCTTAAAAGTCATCTCATGACCTATTCCCAACTTGACCTCCTTGCGACTACAATCAATATAAGCTTGCTGCTCCGAGAGCCAGTCCATGCCAAATATCATGTCGAACTCCACCAGCTGTAGTAATAACGCTTGCAAATCGAACTCTTGACTCCCAATACGAATCTTAACGCCACAGATTCTATCTGCGCGCATCAAACACCCATTCGACAACAACACATCTAGTTTGTCCTTCACCATCGAAGAAGGTACTCCGATGCGCGATATGAATCCTTTGGACAAAAAGGATTGCGAAGCTCCCGTATTAAAGAGTGCTCTCACCGGATTATCACAAATCAAAACAAAGCCTATACAAGCAGTGGTAAGGTAACATGCACAAAATAAGTATTTAAAAATTAACTTGCTATAAATTTAAACCGTACCTGTCACCACATCTGCTTGCTTAATGGCCTCCTGCTGGCCAAGATTATAAACTCTACGTTGATTCGGAGCATAATGAGATGCGGTTGACTCCACCGCCTTGCCGTTCTCTTCATAGGTTGCTCCCGGCTTCCTCTCGGACTTGGGACGTCCTCTCCAGCAGTCCCGGGCAAAGTACGCCGGCTTTCCACAAGTAAAGCATGCGCCCGGGGTCCGACTCGTAGTCACCCCAGAAGCACTGGAAGAAGGGGCTGGACCAGAAGTCCTAGCCTTCTTATGGAACTTATGATAACCATACTTCGATGTAGTCGGCACCTTGAACTTTGTCCTCTTATCACCAGAATTTTTCTTTGCTTGCACATTCTTCAAATCCTTTTCCAACGATCGAGCCGTATTGATCAGGGTCAAGAAGCCCTGCGTCATAGGCCCCGAGAGCAGTAGCCTTAAGTCATCCCTCAGACCTTTATAGAATCGGTTAGTCTTACGCTCCTCATCAGCAAAAGTAGAGCTAGCGTACCTACCCAACCGAGTAAATTCGTGGAGATACTCATCCACGCTACTCTCTCCTTGTGTTAGCTTCTGAAACACATTCTCCAATGCTATCCTCTGAGCTGAGGGAAGGTACCTTGCCAAGAACAGTGTAGAAAACTCTTCCATCGAGACGTCCGTCAGTTGTCTTCCCCTCAATTTATATAGCTCCAAACCTTCCCACCACAGCCTAGCATCTCCGTCCAACAGGAATGTAGCTATAGTTGTCATCTGCCACTCCTCCGTTTCTGTCGCTGTCAAGACACTCTTCACTCGGGAGAGCCAATATTCAGCTTGGGATGGGGTTCCCGTCCCCGAGAACACCGGATGATTGAAGCCCATAACATGTTTGAGCTGCCATTCGGTTGCTCTCCTAGGCACCAAAGGCTCCAACACCACCTGCTCCACCCTTCTCGGTTCAGCAGCTTAAAGCGGTACCTGCTCCATCGCAGGAGCGGGCTGCTGCATTTGCCTTGTAGGCTGCACGTTGATCATAACAAACACCGCTTCGGCCACCAATTGTATGGTTTCTGCCAAGGGAGGTGTTGCAGGAGCATCATTCGGTGCGCAACTTGCCTCAGAAAATGGACGTTCTGACAGACCTACACCACTTCTTGTCACCTATAGTCGTACAAAACACCGTTAAGCGACCAAACAAAATTGCAAAAAGTAATTATAGGAACACGCAGGTTCCTCAAACACATGTATTTTCATTCCTAAGTGGACATTCATGGGTTCTTTTTATGTTATAATGATGACGCACACACATGTGCTCACCACCCCTTAAAAGAATTCGCCCACGAATTCATTTAAGTTGACCGAAACCAGTAGTCTGATACCAAATTGTAACACCCCCTCTCCGTCGCATAGCATATAGTAGTAGGTCCGGCCGGGGCCCGACGCCATATACCACAGATAGACCGGAAGGTCACGCAATGGAAACCATCCTGCCAATAACAAATGCCCTACAAAGAGTACATTCTAGTGGAAGCAATTTAAAAGTTGCAAATTAAAGAACCCAACCATAAGCATGAATATCCACTAAACAAACCCCGGAGGAATGAACGTACAATACACCAGTACTTGGCTTTATGGCTTTACAATAGTTTACTCAAAAAAAAGTGTTTTCCAAACCTCGGCACGCAGGCCGGTCACACATGAATAATACAAGTAAACATTTAATAACTAGGCCTTCGAGGGCCGGCTCAGCAACATGTCCTTTTGCACGCTATTTACCACTTGGCTCCGCAGCACCTGCAAGCAACAATCCACTGAGCGGTTGCAAGCAAAGTAACAGTCAGCTATACTGACCAAATTATAATGATCTCGCCACTAAACTCGGGGTGGCGATGCTCCTTCCCTGCACTATATTACCATTGCCAAACCATAGTGAATAAACACTTCACCACAGGAGTAGGCACTCACGACCACACACCCTGTGCACTCAGGGCACATTCTCGGTGAACCAGGTCAAAGTCCGTGGTCACACCATTGCCCACTGGACGTCAAATTCTCGTGAGCATTTGGTCTCTCTGGCCACTGCCTTAGACCCTCCATCTATGCCAACGGTAAGTGCCAAGTACCTTTACGTCTCTTTAATCGAACGACATAGAGCAAGTACGGTTCCACCTAACTCATTGCTCACACCACCCTATCACCTTAAGACATGGGCGCGAGTCAAACTTCCCCGAGTCCCAAATCGATATCACACTTTACATAACCCGGTTATATACAAGTTGGCTCCCAGGCCACCAAGTTGGCAGAATCACGCATCTGCCCAGTTTTCCAGGTGCACCTTGGAGTTAGTCACCAAGGCTCCATGTTGCAATCTACCGCGTAGAAAACCCGAAAAACAACCAACTGCACGGAGTCTTCTCCGGCCATTCATGCAATGCAACATCACCGATCCAGTCCAACTTGTCCGGGTAGGCTTCACACATCATGTCTATGTCCGTTTCTCGATTACGGACTCTACATGCAAAACAACTGGGACTATTCATGTCTACCTGAAGGAACACCCCACACTCACTGCAAACTCGCGAGAACGGGCTTCCTATGCGAAGCAAAAGATGACATCATATGTCCTAGGATGAGAATCATTACCCTAGCATTCCTCTTCGGCGCCATGGAAATCTATGCGGATGAAAAGCACTACAATGTCCTCGCCTTCGTAGATCCGAAGTCGGCTTGTGTCACAACCCGCATTTTCGCCACAACGACGAAATATCAGAGTAAGGGAAAATGCGCGTCATGATGCCACGTCAGTAGGGGATAACTGCAGACGCTCACGCAACACTCCGACTCAATACTAAAAATATGATTTAAATGTTTTATTGAAGAAGTTTATTTTAAGTTAGGCAGTTAGCCGTATCCCTCGGCTTAGTGGCTCACGAGTCCTCCAGAAGAAAAGTAGTTAAACACAGCAGAAAACACTATAGTAAATAGGTTAGACATCCTACATGAGTCTAGCATCCCAAAAAGACTTAAGGCATGCATTACACTAAATTTATAGTAATGATATCGAAGTAGTTTGTACGGTATTTAAATATAGTGATTTAGAGTTTTAAAACATGATGTTCATGATATAGTAATAATAGTTAGTTTTATAGTTGAAAATACCTATAGGAATCCTAGCATAAATCCTTCCCAGAGAGCAAGAACTACTAACACAAAAGTAGACACTAGCAACTAGCCAAATATCCAAGAGCGACATTAAACAATTAGTGGGCGTCAAACACCTGACATGAACCCACTAAAAGTTCTCAAGTCTGAAGCATACTACAAAAGAACAAAAGCTACATAGCAACCTCGAGGCACCCTCAGCAAACCCAGCGACAAAACTACTCAGCCGCACCACCTGCAACGGTCCTAAACCTGAGGCATTCAAGAGAAGAACACCTCAGCAAGCCAAAAAAAACAAGTGACAAAAGAATTAGTAAGCAAGAGAGTAAGCCAAACAAAGGATGGTGTACCAAACCCAACCCAAGGAGGAAGAATGCAAAAAAAAACAACAACAATTTGCCAAATAGTATAAGTAGAGAAAGGTTAGCCGATATAATAACCTCTAAATTAAAAAGAATGCACCAAGTGCGAAGGTGAACAAGTCTAGGCATAAACAACAAAATTTAGCAAACTGTGGTATACACCACAAGAAAACAACTGAGCACAATACAGCTCGGAAGAGGGTGGATCATCAACACGTGGTATGACTGCGTTGCATGCCGGAGAGGGCGACGACCTCAAGCTCCCTAAGCCCAACTTTAGATCCTCAAACGTCTCACAATCGGTATTGTGGTCCACAAACATGGCCAAACCGGGCCAACCAGAACCCAACAGTCCAGAAAAGGAGAAACTAAGCATACCCCCACTATGATGATCCACAGAAAGAAGGGGCCTCCCGGTTGGGTGGTATGCTAATCACAACCAACACTTATACCCCCAACATCACCATCTCAAAAAAATCGGCACAGAACCTAAGTATTACAACACTAAATCAAAGTCCACGACCTATAATCGACCTAAACTAAGCGCAGCGCATCCTATGCTCAACGACGTCGAAAAATTTACCCTAAGCGTAAGCCTAAAAAGTTTTAACATCTTATACTCTAAAAGAAACAGGAGCATTAATATAAGAAGAACTTAAGGAAAATGAGTGGAAAGGAGCCAATTGCCTTGGCTTTACCAGAGAAAGCCTCCAAATCAGACCTCGTCGCAGATCGTGACTAAGGGAGATGAGAGAAGCCGAAATATGAATAAGAGTGGACGACATAGAAGTTAGGGCCAAAAACCCTAACGAGAAATCTCAAGAAATGGGAAGAAAATTACCACGATGACGTAGATCTCACCGAGAGCTTTCCAAATCTATGCTCGAATGAAGATTTCGAGCACCGGAACTCCGTCGGCGGCGACCGGAAGGTTCACGAAATCTCACACTCCGCCATCGCCGCCGACGGAGTTCTGGTGCTCGAAATCTTCATTCTAGCATAGATTTGAAAAGCTCTCGGCGAGATCTACGTCACCATGGTAATTTTCTTCCCATTTCTTGAGATTTCTCATTAGGGTTTTTTGGCCCTAACTTCTATTTCGTCCACTCTTGTTCAGATTTTGGCTTCTCTCATCTCCCTTAGTCCCGATCTGCGACGAGGTGTGATTTGGAGTCTTTCTCTGGTAAAGCCATTGAAAGTGGCACCATTCCTCTCCTTTTCCTTAAGTTCTTCTTATATTAATGTTCCTGTTTCTTTTAGAGTATAAGATGTTAAAACTTTTTAGTCTTACGCTTAGGGTAAATGTTTCGACGCCGTTGAGCGTAGGATGCGTTCCACTTAGTTTAGATCGATTATAGGTCGTGGTCTTCGATTTAGTGTTATAATACTTAGGTGTGGTGCCGATTTTTTTGAGATGGTGATGTTGGGGGTATGAGTCTTGGTTGTGGTTAGCATACCACCCAACCGGGTGGCCCCTTCTTTCTGTGGATCATCACAGTGGGGGTATGCTTAGTTTCTCCTTTCCTGGACTGTTGGGTTCTGGTTGGCTTGGTTTGGCCATGTTTGTGGACCACAGTACCGATTGTGAGACGGTTGAGGATCTGGAGTTAGGCTTAGGGCGCTTGAGGTCATCGCCCTCTCCGACCTGGAACGCAGTCATACCACATGTTGATGATCAACCCTATTCCGAGTCGTATTGTGCTCAGTTGTTTTCTTGTGTTTTATGCCACAGTTTGCTAAATTTTACTGATTATGCCCAGACTTTGTTCACCTTCGCACTTGGTGCATTCTTTTTAATTTAGAGGTTATTATATTGGCTAACCTTTCTCTACTTATACTATTTGGCTAATTGTTGTTGTTTTTTTGCATTCTTCCTCCTTGGGTTAGGTTTGGTACACCCTCCTTTGTTTGGCTTACTCTCTTGCTTACCTATTCTTTTGACACTTATTTTTTTGTCTTGCTGAGGTGTTCTTATCTTGAATGCCTCAGGTTCAGGGTTGTAGCCGGTGGTGCGGCAGGGCAGTTTTGTTGCTGGGTTTGCTGAGGGTGCCTCGAGGTTGCGAGGTA
Organism: Platanthera guangdongensis; assembly: GCA_039583875.1. NCBI lineage: Eukaryota > Viridiplantae > Streptophyta > Magnoliopsida > Asparagales > Orchidaceae > Platanthera > Platanthera guangdongensis. The sequence continues at coordinate 69,619,021 of CM077154.1, forward strand.
GCTTTTCTTCTTTTGTAGTATGCTTCAGACTTGAGAACTTTTAGGGTGTTCGTGTTAGGTGTTTGACACCCACTAATTTTTTAATGTTGTTCTTGGATATTTGTCTAGTTGCTAGTGTCTACTTTTGTGTTAGTAGTTCTTGCTCTCTAGGAAGGATTTATGCTAGGATGCCTATATGTATTTTCAACTATAAAACCAACTATTATTACTATATCATGCACATCATGTTTTAAAACTCTAAAACACTATATTTAAATACCATACAAACTACTTCGATATCATTACTATAAATTTAGTATAATTGAGTGATTATTTTCGCATTGGGTCTGAAAACTTGATGCAGTTAAAACTCCAAAATTTGGTGAGAATTCCCGCGGCGCCCCCGACAGTTTATTTAAGGAAAAAGGAGGATTTGGTTTTTATTTAGAAAACGTGGCGCGCGGATTTATTTATTTGGATATAAAACGGTTTAGATTGAGTTTTAACGAAAGGAGGCAAGTGCACCTATCGCGTGTAGTACAGGATATTCCGGGGTGGAATATCGAGGTATTGTTCTCGGGTTCGGTTCGATTATTTCTACTCTTCCCTGGAGGGGACTATTATTTTACCGATAATTATCTTGTCGGGATTTTTTATATATAATAAAAAGAAAAAAGAAAGACAGAAAATAGAAAATGAAAACATTAAAGGGGGAGCCGATGATGAGCTTAGCACGACCGCATCGAATCGAAATTGAACTAAAATAAACTTTGAATAAACAGAGAACCTAATTTTCAAATCAATTAAGGCGGATACTTGGCCATGGAGGTTCCACAAGAAAGAGCTCACTTATCTCTAGGACTATCGCTCACCTGAACGCTAAGATTATTCTGTAACACCCAAAAATAGATTTGGGTTTCAGGTAGGGTGACACGGCCTGGGACACGGGCGTGTCCCCGGGCGTGTCGTGCCTGGATTGAGGAGTTGGGTGTCTGGTCGACGAAATTGGGTCGATGGAAGGAACACGCCAGGTGACACGGGCGTGACCCAACTGACACGGGCATGTCAGTGCAGTGGGTGTGTCCCTCTGGTCGACATAATGCGCTCGACAGTCGTCGAGTGTCGAGTAAGGTGTACACGGTCTGGGACACGGGCATGTCCCAGGGAGTGTTTGCGGGACACGGGTGTGTCTAGGTGCACACAGCCTGGAACACGTGCGTGTCCCAGGGCTGTGTGAGTCTCGAGTGATTTTGAGGTTGCGCAGCCTGATGAACGCGGGTGTCCAACACGGGCGTATCAGGTATGACACGGGAATGTAGGGTATGATACGGGCATGCCACACGACCATGTACTGGTAGGCTTTAAGTCGGTTGACTGCCGCTTAAGGGACACGGCCTGTGGACACGGGCGTGTCACATGGCGTGTAAGGACGTGTTCATGCTTTTTTGGACAATTCTGAGCCGTTTGATTCCCTATTCCTAGATCCGATGGATAGGCTTTGTGCATGTGTTGCTAAGGCCGGGGAAAAGGGGATTTAAACCCTTACTCTTCCTCTTATTCTTCTTCTTCTCATTTCAAGAGAGAGAAAGAAGAGGGGAGTGCAAGGGAAGGAAGGTGGAAGAAGCCAGCTGCTGGAGGAGCTGCGGAGTGTGGAGCGAAGATCTGAGAGCGGATTCGTGAAGGCGAAGTCAAGGCGGTGACTTCCGTCAGGCTACTTCATGGCACCGAAGCGATCTTCAATGGTAACGATCTCCTTCTTGGACATCGAAGTCCTTTCTTTATGAATATGCGTGGAATCCTCCACCAAAAGGTGGATTCGTGAAGTGATTCCGTCGTTGAGTCTGCATCTAGAGCCGAAATTGTGGAGTACGGCATAGGCATGCTGTGTGAAGCCCATCTGGACCGTTAGTCTGGATTGGTGATGATCATGGGTAAACCAGAGAAGACTCCGTGAGTTTGTAAAGATAAGATATATGCTTTGTGTCTTCGATGAATGAATGTTATGTATGGATGGTATGCTCATGCGTGAGCTAGCCATCGATATGATCTTGGATTCTTTGCGTAAGCTCCTTGTGATGTGAGCACTGCATGTGCTCGTTTGCTCTGCTAGAGCGGAAAGCTGCGGCTACCCAGGAAGGGAAGGCCGACCCGCATCATGGTGCGCCTAGTGACGATTTGAGCACGGGCAAGGCTAACCTGTACCTAGGCATGTTAAAGAGATCAAATGGTGGTAGTGTTTCGGGAGCATGCGATATCCCGACGTGCTACACCGAAGTAAAAGCGGGTCGATCTGATGGATTAATGCTCATGTTTGTCATGCGGTACCTACCTCTACTTGGTTTGGGCAGAATGCAACCAGCATGCGTGTTGGGGTGACTAGGACCGGCCAGCCAACAAGTTAATTACCATTCGTTGGTGGTGTTACCATAAGGTGCCCTGAGTGCACGAAGCATCTGGCTGCGGTCGGCGTTTGTGATTTGATGTATGTGATTGTGATTGTTAGCTATTATACTTGCAAATGCATACAGGGAAGGAACCGCTGCCCCGGTCATGGGGTAGGGTCATTATAATTGGTCAACTGTAGCTGACCCTTACTTTGTTTGCCGCTCTTTGGTGGATGTCTACTTGCAGGTGCTACGGCTTGAAATGAAATGAGCAGATTGAAAGCTTGCTGCTAAGGCCCTTGAAGGCCAAGTGAATCGTGGTTGGGTTTCATGTGTGGCCATTCTGCATGCCGATATATGAACCTGTATATGTGTAAAAAGAGAAACCTGTAAAGCCTTAAGGCCATATGTGTGTGAGTTGTATACATTCCTGGTTTTGGATATATATAAATGTGGAATTTATGTATTAGTGGACATTCCTGTAGTTAAGTTCATACAACTTAAAAATGCTGCGCTCGAATGGATTGGGTTAAGGATACGAATCGAATTTGATCACCACAAGTAATTCAGCCACTTGTCTGTGACCTATGGCGTGGGGCCCCGGCCGGACCCACCGTTATATGCCATGTGACGAGTGGGGGCGTTACATATTCGACCGAACGTTAGTCCGACGAAGGATTCCTCTTAACGCCCGCATTACGCTAAAAACCCCGCTATTGGGTGGGGAACCCAATCCGGTAGAGTTGGCGTGCCTCCTCTCTCGAGAGTTAGTGCGGAACTCTCTTTACCAAGGGGTGATCGGTCCATACGCACGGCCTCTCGGCTAGCTAGCGTATGGACTACGGAAATAGGGCCCACACATCGATTTGTGGTCCTACGCATCGTAACCCCTAAGCAATCCTTAAGTTAATTTAATTAATTAGAAAATAAGGACTTTTAATTATTTAAAGCTATTTTGTTTGTCCCAATGCTCTTCGATACTGATGGCTAAGAACGGTTAGCCACTCATCGGAATGGGGACGACAGGCGGTGGAAGCAATAAAGAAAATAGAAAATGGAAAGCAGGAAATGAAAACAGTAAAATAAAGTAGTAAGAAAGCAGTAAATTGCAAGTTCTACTCAAACGAGTAGGACTGAAATAAAAGCAGTAAAGTGCGAGTCCCGGCGCAAATGCGTGGGTGGGAGAAATGAAAGCGAGTCCTACTCAAACGAGTAGGACAAAATAAATGCAACGCACGCACACACTCGACAGAAATTAAAACTCATGCACACACTCGACATGAAATGAAATACGCACGCACACAAGTCCTACTCAAATGAGTAGGAGAAAATAAATGTGGGTCCTACTCAAACGAGTAGGACTAAATAAATGCACCCACTCTACAAAAAGTAAAATACACTCACTCTACAAAAAATTAAACACACTCCACACACTCTACTTGAAAAAGTAAAAACAATGCGCCATTTAACTCTTAACGAGTATGCGGAAATAAATGCGCACACGTACAGAAACGAAAAAAAACTAAGTTATCTAAAAATTAAAACAACTGCATTTCTATCGCTAGAATGCGGTAGAAATACATAAAAAGTGAAAAGAAAAATTAAACGGGAAGAAAGTTTTGCAAATAAAAATAAAAACGCAAGTGATCGAAAAATAAAAACAAATACATTTCTACTGCTAGAATGCGGTAGAAATGCGTAAAAAGAAGACAGAAAAATTAAACGGACAAAAAGTTTTGAAAATAAAAATGAAAATTAGAATGCTCGGAAAATTAAAACGATTACATTTCTACCGCTATAATGGGGTGGAAATGCGTAAAATGAAGTCAAAAAAATTAAAAGAGAAAAAAGTTTTTGAAAATAAAGCAAAATAAAGGTGCTTGAAAAATGAAAACTACGGCTTATTCATTCTTATAACTCTAAAAATGTTAAAAAGGTAGAAATAAAGCTAAAAGAGACGAAAAGATTTACGATCCTAAAAAGCCTAAGTTAAAGAAAATTAAAAATCACCTTTTGAAACATTTTTATAAACCTATAGAAATGAATGCAAAGTAAAAATAATAAACTAAACCTAAACAAGTACGGTACATGAAAATAAAATTGCGATTATAACGGCTAGAAATTAGACAAAAGTTTTAAGCTAAAAAGAGTTTGAAAGACATAAAAAAAATAAGAACAAACATTAAAAATCACTTTGAGTATGGTGCATAAATGGATTCCAAGCTATGCAAAGAGAGAAAAAACTAACACATTTTATTAATAAAAAGTGATTACAAGAAAACTAAAAACAAACACTAAGAGCGGGGGAAAGAAAATCCCTTACATAGCATAAGAAAGCATTTCGGCAGCACCTACCCTAAGCAAAGTTTCCCAAAAAAGTGGAACAGGATTACAAGCAGAAGGCTGGAATTTATAGACAAAAAATTTCATGGGACACGCCCTCTGACACGTGCGTGTCAGGGGGCGTGTCAGCACTATTCATGAGCTGATCGGGCGATGTGACGGCTTGGTTGACTTCGGTCAGGACACGTGTCGGTATCGCGGCGGTCATGCCCCAGGTCACGGCCGTGACTATGGGCGTGTCGGGGAGGTAGAACTGGGCGCGGGCCGCGTCGAAATTCGTGGGTGCAGTCTTGTCGGCCAGTTGGAGAAGCGCACGCCCTAGGTCACGGGGCGTCACACTAGGCGTGTCGGGGTGGGTCGACGAACGTCGAGCGCGATTCGTCGAGCTGGAAGCCTTGATCGTCGATCGGGATGGACACGGGCGTGTCGTGTTGGCTGCCATGGGCGTGTCATGTTGGTCGCCGATCGTCAAGCGGACAATCGTCGATCGGAATTTTTGTCGAGCTTGATGGAGAAGTCACGCTCCAGGTCACGGGCGTGACTCTGGGCGTGTCGGATGTGTCGACGAACGTCGAGCGGAATTCGTCGAGCGTGAGTCTTGAACGTCGATCGGAGATGACACGGGCGAGTCGGGTTGAGACACGCCCTAGGTCACGGGAGTGACCCTGTGCGTGTCGACGATCGTCGAGCTTGAGTTCGTCGAGCTGATTTCACGGGAAATTGAATTGTCACGCCCTGGACACGAGCGTGACTAGTAAGTACACGAGCGTGCACTTACTGTTTTGGGCAGTTTTTTTGGATTTTTCCTGCAAAATAAAATGAATTATGTTAGCAAAATATTTACAAAAATAGGAGCAATTTATTAAGTAAATATAAGTAAAAATGACGAAAAGTAACTAAAACGACTTATTTATTGTACACAAAAATGCGTATATTTACAATTCATCAGTAATGCATGCCTTGAGTTTTTTTGGGATGCTAGACTTATGTAGGATGTCTAACCTGTTTACTATAGTATTTTTCGCTGTATTTAACTACTTTTCTTCTGATGGACTCGTGAGCCACTAAGCCGAGGAATACGGCTAACTGCCTAACTTAAAATAAACTTCTTCAATAAAACATTTAAATCATATTTTTAGTATTGAGTCGGAGTGTTGCCTGAGCCTCTGCAGTTATCCCCTGCTGATGTGGCATCATAACGCGGATTTTCCCTTACTCTGATATTTCGTCATTGTGGAGAAAATGCAGGTTGCGACAGTTGGTATCAGAGCGAGGTTCTGCAAGGGGGGCAGTTGATTTGGCATGTTGGTCGAACAACTTGCCCTCAAGAAAAGCTCTCGTCGTGTCATTCATTGCATACACACACCGGTGTGTCATCAGTAAATCTTGATGGAAGCATGAACACTACACTCATAACACAAAAGAAGAAGTATACTGGGCATATTATGTAGTATGTGATGCATAATATGTGTTTGTATATGGATCCACCATAGGTGGTGACATGTGACGGTCATGTAGTATGGGATGCATAACCACCATCACATGGATGCCCATTAGCACGTTTTACCTATTTCGTTACATACAATATTATGTAGTATGGGATGCATAACATTGTATGTGTACGCCGCTCATACATGCATTAAGGCTTTTCTTTAGAATGCATAGCACTACATACATATCATATCATTATATAAGCACACGTGCCAAGTTAAAGATCTATAGGATGACATATGTACACACATGATTTGAAATAAAAATGTAATCATTCATGCACTCATATAATAGGCACAAGACTCATAAGGATGCCGGTGTTTCCCCCTAAGTAGGACATGCAATCATTTATTTTAAATCCCAGAGCAAGCTAGCAGTATGAGCAAGTATCTTAGATTTTATGTCTGAGCTAAGTTGTAAGTCTAGCATGTTACGCTAGGTGTTGATAGATCGTTTATTGTTTGTTTAGAATGCTGCCTAAGCGTCCGGTGATGAGGACTACTCCCCAGTCGGAGGGAGAATATTCTGGTGCCCAGAGTGAGGCCGTAATAGAGGGATTGCGACAGAGCAATGAGGCCCTGTCGAGGTAGATGCTGGAGATGCAGTCGCAGATTCAATCATTGTTGTTAGTCGTGGCGAGTCAGTCGCAGAGGGCGCAAGAGCCTACCGTGGATCTAGCTGTTCCCGTTCCCCCTCTCCTCTGGTGCACCCGGCGGTGTTGTCACCAGAGATGACTTTCATTTCGCACTTTCAATGGCTAGGACCCCCTGCGTATTATGGCAAGGCAGATTTTATGGCATCAGATGACTGGATGATTTCCATCGAGGAGATGTTCACCTACTCTGGTATCTCTGCGTACCAGAGAGTGATGGTTGCCGCTTATCAACTCAAGGGCATGGCCAAGAGTTGGTTGTTGAGAGAGAAAGAAAGCTTGAAGGATGGATGCTCGTGGGAGTCCTTCAAGGAGTTGTTGTTGAAGAAGTTATAGCCGACTGTGGAAAGAGACCAATTGATGAATGATTTCCTTCACTTGAAGCAGAGGCAGCTTACTGTCAGTGAATACGAGGTGGAGTTCAGTAAGCTGAGCCGCTTTGCTCCTGACTTGGTATCTTTAGAATCCAACCGAGTCAAGCGATTTCTGGATGGTCTTCAGAATGACATCCAGTAGCTTACCTGTGCCTATGGATCCCGGACTTATTCTGAGGTGGTGGAGGCTGCACTGAAAGTGGAATCCATTGACAATGCCAAGGTCAGAGGTCAGCAGATGAGGAAGGATAAGAGGAAGTCTGTTGAAGGTAAGGAATCACAGGAATCCGGGACTATTGGGAAGAAAAAAGGCAAGGAAGTTTGCAATTTCTGTGGTGGGGCAGGCCACCCGTTCGAGAGATGTTACCAGAGACTGGGAGCTTGGAAGCAAGAGCAGGTGCACATGATTCAGGGCGCTCCCAAAGAGAGATCAGTTTGTTCCAGTTTCCTGAGCATCTGCAGTTATCCCCTATTGTCGTGGCATCATGACGCGCATTTTCCCTTACTCTGATATTTCATCATTGTGGCTAAAGTTCGGGTTGTGACAGCTTATGATTTGGGGCTCCGAAGATCCGCCGGCGGCCGGATCTATCTCCCTTCTTCTTCCTTGCTCTCCCTTCTCTCTAGAACTTTAGAAAGAGAATAACCCAAAGAGAATGAGGGTTTCCAACCCTATTCCCGGGTATAACACAGCAGGAACAGTCCGCGTTGGATGCCAAAATAAGGAAATGGACGGCCACGATTCAGGCTTGAAATCCAAAACCTGGGCCGAACACGGTTTGTGACACGCCCGTGTCCAAAGCCGTGTGCCTCAATCGATTTCGAAACCGTCGCACCCAGAATAGGACACGGGCACTCGACACGCCCGTGTCACCCCTGATACGCCTGTGTCATCCAGTACACGCCCGTGTTGCCGGGCGTGTTCCTCCTTCGACAGAAGATTAAAAACGTCCCACAAGGGACACGGGTACTCAACACGCCCGTGTCGAACCTGACACGCCCGTGTCCACCTGAACATGCATGTGCTCTAACACCGTGTGTCTCCCACGACACGGCCCGACCTTCACCCCGAGAAGGACACGTCCTGGTACATGCCCATGTCTCAGGCCACTCAGCCTGATCATCGATCCGAGCACGACATGCCCCTGTGACACGCCCGTGTCCCATGCTCTGTAACCCCTACCAAGTTCCAAACTTGGTTCAAAATGCTACACGTCCCTCTTTTGAGTTTCGGGGCATTACACCCTCATCTAGATCTTCCTGTATAGGTATGTCCCATGTTCCTTGAGGAGAGTCATTCTTGAACCAGGCATTATCTGTATTTATTGAGGAGTGTATTTTCTCATGATTAGTTTCCTCTTTCTCATATTCAGAGGAGACTAGGTCATGTACTTCATGAGTAGGGAGTTCAGTTGGAATCTCCCATTCAACCTCTGCCATACCTTCTTTTGCATGCAGGTCAGTAGCAACAGCTACACATTTATCACATGCAGCAAACTGAACTTCTTTGGAAGGGACCCGTAGCTGCTCCCCCACAACTAATCTTTCTTACATTATTTCCTATAATAGTTGCTCCCTCTCAACCTATGCATTATTTTCCACGCCAAAGGTAGCATCCATAAATTGTGACATGAGTAGCTTACCTTCAGACATTGTAGTCTCTCTATCAGATGCTAGATTAATCTCCCCCTCACTCTGAGGCCTGGGTGTAAGACCCTATTTTTTTCTTTTTTAAAACCACCGGGGTCTTATGCCCAGAACCACCATTTTGTGGTGACACTGACTCTTGGGAAGGTCACAACTACAAAATGCCGATCCTGCCTGCCTTTACGATCACCAAAGAGAAAGTGAAGTATACACATAGTATGGATAAAACTAAGTCCACAATCACATGTAATATATATAAGGGAAATCACATCAAGTCCACATATAATAAAAGTACTGAAATAAAACAGTACAAGAAAATATAAATGGGCTTAAGCCCGGTACATCAATCATCACTACAAACTCTCGCAGAAGATAAGTAAACTAATCACTCACGGAACCAGTAGCTGGTGCTCCGGTGCTAGACTAGCCCACCTCCATGAGCACCGTACTCCGCTAGTGTTGTGTCCCCTGCTGCTGCTCCATATCTCCCATCCGGAGTCCCTGGACTGTTGTGGTCCAAAACCCGTTAGTCAAAAGACTAAGTCCTATCATCCCATACCTCTCCCTCATAGCTCCTAGGCACCGAGCGGGGAGGAGGAAATGGAAGCTATGAAGGTGGAGAGTAATCAAAGCAGGTGTCGGTGGAAAAATTCTAGCAGTTAATTATAATGTATATACAACTAAGGAAGAAAGGTACAAGATAGCAGTTCTATAATAGCAAGCAGTAAGGTAAACAAGTAGATTAAGCAGCATATGTAAGAAGGACAAACTAGTAAGTAAGTAACCTTAACTTATATGAATGCTCATACAAACTTATAAGTTAAGGGGGCTTCTACAAGGCTCTCATCGTATAAAAAGTCTCATACCAATTTGTACGTTGGGGTGTCGGTTGTATGCAAGTATGAGTGTAGTAATATGTTATGCCATGATTCATGAAAGTGCAACTAACGCACACGACTATATGTGCACAGACCTTTAGTTCCCCCATTTGGGCAGCTAGCTTCACTCCCAGGAAGCTTCAAAGTGGCAAACGAAGACAGTGGGTCGGGCCCCCCACTCCTAGGAGGGTATCCACACTACCAGGCCTAGCCCTTACGTACGCCTCTAGAAGGACACAACCTAAAGTCACCATGTACTTGTTGGGTTTCTCTATGAGGATGGCACAACGCTTGTGCACGCAGCGGAAAATTAAACATCAAGAAAAACCCAAAGAAGATGTGGATCGGGCCATGAACGTTGAATTAAGAAGTTAGAAAAAACTAGGCAAAAATTACCTCGGTGGTGTTGAGTCACAACTCAACGGAGATGCTCCAAACTTTGATTTCTACTGGTGGCGAGTTCTACGTGGAATAATGTCCACGTTTCTGCAGAAGTCCACACGAGCGGGAGAACACCGGTCTTACCGTCACACGGAAAGATCGGGATGGAGAAGACCACACCTCTGCTATTCCACGGAATGCTAGGTCCGCGCCAGGAAGAGCAGCACCAGCGACAGTCGCCGGAGAAAAGGAGGTCGACGGAGCGAACACGGCGGCGGAACTCTTCCGGCAGCGGGAATCGGGATCGGCGGAGCGAATGAGCGGAACTCTTCCGTCGGGTTCGATTCGCTACAGGAGAAACTCGCGAGAGAGAGTTCCCGAAAACCCTAAGTGTCCTATTTATACCAAAGGGATAAATAAACCCAGGAAAATCGCTATCCGCAGACCACCCGAAAATAGGGTTCAGAATCGGCGAGTATCAATAGGGGAGAATCGGCGACAATCGGCGAGAATCACTGAGCAGGTTCGGCGAGAATCAGTCGACGAGTATCATACAGGATCGGCGAGAATTAGAGTACAATACTCGACGATTCTCGCCGATCGTCGAGCCGCGCTCGACGATACACAACGATACTCGACGATCGTCGAGCCGCGGTCGACGACAATTGTCGAAGTAGTCGATCGTCGAGAATCAACAATTGATTCTCGACGATTCTCGTCGATCGACGAGAATCAGAGAGACGATTCTCGCCGATCGGCGGGAATCAGAAGACGATTCACGACTAATGTCATCGACCCTCGGACGACAATCCCAACCAGCCCTTCAAGGCAACATTTGCCCAAACCGATGATCCTATAAGGCAACACTTTGCCCATAACCCTATTCAGGTCGGTGATTGGTAACCTTTACCAACACAGTCAGTCATCCAACTTCTCCACATCTCTTATGTGCGACCCTGCAGGCTCATATCGCGTTGGCAGTGAGATTACATGCTTGATCATTTCCAGATCACAATGGTAACTCCAACAGACTCCCACTTGATCTCGAAAGTATCAAAGCAAAAACCTCACAAACAATGAGCGGAATCTAGCAATGCATCATTGCTCCCCAAGCAATAAGAGTTTATAACTCATAAGCCTTTATGACCAATGTATCAGCGTTGTCTTTGTCCCTTTGTCCCTTACATCCGGAAAGAACTAGAGGCATGGACCGTGTCACCCTCGTAATAGCTCAATCCTAGTTTCTTGATCCAGGACGGACTTCCAGAGAATGGTGAGTCCAATATCACATATTGACTCAACCAAGCATGGCCATGCATTTCTCAGTCCAGTTCCATCAAGGGGCCCATGGATGCAACTCCTGTCATACAGGAGGACAAATCCCATATCTGCTCACACACAAACACCCAAATGATTCGTAACATGCCCAACAACCACCCTTATCATCAACCTTTCTCAAGGAAGACTTTAGATGGCATCAAAGCACGCTCTTCCTCACTTGATGAATGCTGTGACTTTAGGTCAAAGGATCACAACACCATTGTCAATTGAGACCTACTCGTGACACGATTGGATGACAATCCACAGAGTAGTCTCAGGTTGGGTCTGTCCAGTACAACTTGTTCACTAACAAGTACCCACGTGATGACTTGATATCACAATATCATGACCTGCGAGAACCAGTCATCAGTCAACACACGTGCTAGTCTTCATGTACCATCATCACCCTTAGCTTCTATGATGATACTCGACCAGGGACCTTTAAGAATGAAGCTTCAAATAAATCATGGGCTCTCACATTCAAGTCACGTACTTGATGTCCCATGGAAGCGAACATTCTAAGGGTATCTATTATGTTAACATTTAACTATCATATATAGAAAAATTCATAATAAAAGAATTTGCCATTAATTATAAAAGAAAAACTAGGTACACAGTTCATCATATGAACAAACAGCCAATAAAATACAAGATTACATGCAACCCACAAGATTCTCGCTAGAGTTGATCATTTAGGTATCGTATACCCATCGATCTAGTATGACCATCATGCTTTCTCTGCGCGAGAGGCTTTGTCAGCGGATCCGCAATATTTTCCTCAGTCGGCACTCTGCAAATGTTTACATCTCCTCGTTCGACAATCTCACGAATAAGATGAAAACGCCGGAGTATGTGCTTGGAGCGCTGATGAGATCTAGGTTCCTTAGATTGTGCAATTGCACCATTGTTATCACAGTAGAGAACTACGGGACCAACAATGCTAGGAACTACATCAAGCTCGCCGATGAATTTCCTAATCCATACAGCCTCCTTCGCCGCATTAGCTGCTGCGATATACTCGGCCTCTGTTGTAGAATCAGCAACTGTCTCTTGCTTGGAACTCTTCCAGCTCACAGCTCCTCCATTCAGGCAAAACACAAAACCTGACTGAGACTTGGAGTCGTCTCGATCAGTTTGGAAGCTAGCATCCGTGTAACCACTTACAACGAGCTCTTCCTCTCCACCATACACCAAGAACACGTCCTTAGTCCTTCTCAAGTACTTCAGGATATTCTTGACTGCAATCCAGTGACACTCACCGGGGTCTGACTGATACCTGCTAGTCATGCTCAAAGCAAAGGAGACATCAGGTCGAGTACATAACATCGCGTACATAATTGATCCAATTGCCGAAGCATATGGAATCAACTTCATGCGGTCCTTATCTTCACAAGACTTTGGACACTGGTCCTTATAGAGATTCACACCATGAGACATGGGCAAAAATCCTTTCTTGGACTCAAGCATGTTGAACCGCTTCAACACCTTTTCGATGTACGTACTCTGGGTCAAACCCAGCAACTTCTTCGATCTATCTCTATAGATCTTAATACCGAGTATATAAGTCGCTTCACCCAAATCCTTCATTGAAAAGCAGTTCCCTAGGTTGTTCTTAACAACTTTCAGGGTAGGAATGTCATTCCCAATCAACAGTATGTCATCTACATACAATATCAGGAAGACAACAATGCTCCCACTGATTCGCTTGTAAACACAAGGCTCATCTTCATTCTTGATGAAACCAAACTCTTTGATTTTCTCATCAAAACGAAGATTCCAACTTCGAGAGGCCTGTTTCAGTCCATAAATGGACTTATTCAGCTTGCATATTTTAGTGGCTTCATCTGGGGATACAAAACCCTCAGGTTGTGTCATATACACTTCCTCAAGGAGGTTTCCATTAAGGAAAGCCGTTTTGACATCCATCTGCCAGATCTCGTAGTCATAATACGCAGCAATAGCAAGCAATATCCTAATGGACTTTACCATGGCAACAGGGGAAAAGGTCTCATCATAGTCAATACCATGAATTTGCTTGAAACCCTTAGCCACTAGTCGCCCTTTGAATGTCTGTACATTCCCATCCATGTCGTCTTCTTCTTGAAGACCCACTTGCACCCTATGGGTCGTACCCCTTCAGGTGGTTCCACCAAGTTCCAAACTTGGTTTGCATACATGGAGTCCATTTCGGATTTCATAGCCTCAAGCCATTTGTCGGAGTCCGGTCCATTCATAGCCTCTTGGTAGGTTGATGGTTCATCATCATGATCCATGAGCAACACATTACCTATTTGAGACACGAGAAATCCATATCTCTCAGGCTCAAACCTCGGTCTACCAGATCTACGTAGGACTTGTGTTCCCTGAGCAGGTTCTCTAGCTACAACATCTTGTAGTCCTGACTCAGAATCCAATTCCGGTTCATTCACTACATGTGGTTCTTGAACTTCTTCAAGCTCTACCTTTTCAGTCTTTCTTGATAAGAACTCTTTCTCCAAGAAGACACCAGTCCTTGCGACAAACACTTTGCCCTCGGACGGTAGGTAAAAGTAATACCCTTTCGTTTCCTTAGGATATCCCACCAGATAACATTTATCTGATTTGGGTTCCAGCTTGTCTGGCATTTGACGTCTCACGTATGCCTCACAGCCCCAAATTTTAATGAACGACATACTAGGACGCTTCCCAGTCCATATCTCATATGGTGTCTTCAGAACCGTTTTCGTTGGAGCGCGATTCAATGTCATTGCAGCAGTCTCTAAAGCAAAACCCCAAAAGGAAACAGGCAAGTCTACATGACTCATCATCGAACGTACCATGTCTAACAGAGTACGATTTCTCCTCTCAGACACACCATTATGTTGTGGTGTTCTAGGTGGAGTGAGCTGTGATACAATACCACACTCTTTCAGATGATCACAGAACTCATGACTCAGGTATTCGCCACCTCGATCAGATCGGAGTGCTTTAACCCTTTTACCCAACTGGTTTTCTACTTCATTCTTGAACTCTTTGAACTTTTCAAAGGTCTCGGATTTGCACTTCATAAGATACACATATCCGTATCTACTGAAATCATCAGTAAATGTAACAAAGTAGAAATACCCTCCTCTAGCCATGGAACTCATGGGTCCGCATACATCACTATGTACAACACCCAAGAGATCCTCAGCCCTCTCAGTATAACCAGTGAAAGGAGCTTTAGTCATCTTGCCTAACAAACAAGATTCGCATCGCTCAAATGATTCATAATCAAATGAGTCCAAAAGTCCATCTCTATGGAGCTTGGATATACGCTTCTCGTTGATATGGCCCAAACGACAATGCCATAGAAAAGTAGGGTTCGAATCATTTGTTCTTAGTCTTTTATTGTTTTCTACATTACAGATCAGATGGTCCAAGTTCAAAACGTAAAGACCATTAAACAATTGGGCTACAGCATAACAAACATCATTCTTAAATATAGAACAACAATTGTTCTTAATTATAAAAGAAAATCCAATCATGTCCAAACATGAAATAGATATAATGTTTCTAGTTATCGCCGGAACAAAATCACAGTTATCTAGTTCTATTACAAGCCCACTGGGCAAAGAAAGACGGTAAACTCCTACGGCTACAGTAGCAACTCTTGCTCCATTGCCGACGCGGAGGTCCACCTCCCCTTTACTCAGCAATCTTCTCCTTCCCAGTTCCTGCACATTTGTACAAATGTGAGAACCACATCCGGTATCCAATACCCAAGATGAAGGAGCAGAAAGGTTTATCTCTATAACGTAGATATTAGAAGCGGAAGTCATACCTCCCCTCAATTTCTGTAGACCCTCAATATACGAAGGACAGTTCCTCCTCCAATGACCAGCCTTGCCACAGTGGTGGCATTTCCCATCCTTCACCGTGCTCTTCTTTTTCATCAGTGCTGAAGACTTGGGCTCAAGATATGACTTAGGTCCTACCTTCGTCTTCTTGGAGCCCTTGGCTTTGCCCTTGCCCTTATGCACCATCAGTATGGGGCTGGCAGGCTTGGCCTTCTTCATATTGATTTCAGCAGTTCTCAACATGCCTAGGAGTTCGGGCAGTGTCTTGTCTATCTCGTTCATGTTGTAGTTCAAGACGAACTGCTCATAACTGTCCGGCAACGATTGCAGGATCAGATCCGTGGCCAACTCTTGACCAAGAGGAAAACCCAGCCTTTCAAGGTTCTCTATATACCCAATCATCTTGAGTACGTGAGTCCCTACTGAGTCTCGAACTCCCATCTTGCACTGAAACAACGCTTTCGTGATGTCGAACCTCTCTTGACGAGCCTGCCCTTGAAACATTTTCTTGAGATGCTCGTCAATCTCCTTGCACCCCATGTTCTCATGTTGCTTCTGAAGCTCAAAGTTCATGGTGGCAAGCATAAGGCACTCGACATCCAAAGCATCGTCAGTATACTTCTTATAAGTATCTTTCTCAGCACGGGAAGAGTTCCCGGTCAGCACCTCGGGGGCTTCTTCTTCTAAGACATAGAGCTTTCACACTTGCCTGAGAACAATTCTCAAGTTCCTATACCAGTCCATGTAATTTGTCCCACTGAGCTTATCCTTCTCAAGGATGGCTCTCAGAGACAACGTGGAGTGCGCAACGCTTGCCATGGAATTCTACAAGAATTTATGCAGAATAAAATCAGTACCTAAATTTCAATTACAATTTATTCTAATTAGGACTTCAATTAAAAAACTCCCACTATTTTATTCGAAATGATAGCCATCACTAACAATTCGGAGAGTTCATGCGAGCTACTCTCTTAGTGGACAAGATCCGTATTTCACCAACACTATGAGTCCGCTTTGGCGTTCCTCTCACGATGCGGTTATTTAGGTAGGCAACGCTTGCCAATTGCATCTTCATGCAATTCTTGTATGGTTGGTGAATAACTCCTTATTCGCATCCATCATATGGTGCATGCCAACCCTATGCCTCTAGGCACTCAACCTTTGAGGTCACCTAGTTAAGCTGGACCCGATGTCGACAGTGGGATATCACAATTATCCGCTCGCACCCTTACCAAGATAGATTAATGCACCTTGCTTTGGCAAGCCCACACTTCATCGATCGAGGCAGGAAGAGTGTCATCTATCGGAAGGCATCCGAACACTTAATATTTGATGAAGGGATTTCAAATATAGGTTAACAATTAACCATGATCAACATTTGATCGACGTGCACATCCAAAGAAAAACAATTCTTCTAAAACCACATGCATCCCTTATGTGCACATCCTGACACCATCAACATTTGATAGAAGGAAGGGCTAAATCTGAACATCCGGAAATTTCCAAATCCTCAGGTTTACATGCATTGGACAAAGGCAAAGACAGCTCAACTTAAAGCAGTAGACAAGCTCATCTCTCTTTGTTGGATTCAAAATCCAAAACAAAATCGAGGGATGGTTACTGCTAAGGAGATCACAATTTCTAACACTTAGAAATCCACCGAAATTCCAATCGTTCTTGGCGAGGTACCAAGACTAAATCTAGACATTTAGAACACTTCTAAATCCCTAGGTTTACACGCACTGGAATAACAAACTTCCAAAACAACGATCATGGCCGTAACCTCGCTTTGATACCACTGTTGGGTTTCTCTATGAGGATGGCACAACGCTTGTGCACGCAGCGGAAAATTAAACATCAAGAAAAACCCAAAGAGATGTGGATCGGGCCATGAACGTTGAATTAAGAAGTTAGAAAAAACTAGGCAAAAATTACCTCGGTGGCGTTGAGTCACAACTCAACGGAGATGCTCCAAACTTTGATTTCTGCTGGTGGCGAGTTCTACGTGGAATAATGTCAACGTTTCTGCAGAAGTCCACACGAGCGGGAGAACACCGGTCTTTCCGTCACACGGAAAGATCGGGATGGAGAAGACCGCACCTCTGCTATTCCACGGACTTCTAGGTCCGCGCCAGGAAGAGCAGCACCAGCGACAGTCGCCGGAGAAAAGGAGGTCGACGGAGCGAACACGGCGGCGGAACTCTTCCGGCGGCGGGAATCGGGATCGGCGGAGCGAATGAGCAGAACTCTTCCGTCGGGTTCGATTCGCTACAGGAGAAAATCGCGAGAGAGAGTTCCCGAAAACCCTAAGTGTCCTATTTATACCAAAGGGATAAATAAACCCAGGAAAATCGCTATCCGCAGACCACCCGAAAATAGGGTTCAGAATCGGCGAGTATCAATCGGTGAGAATCGGCGACAATCGGCGAGAATCACTGAGCAGGTTCGGCGAGAATCAGTCGACGAGTATCATACAGGATCGGCGAGAATTAGAGTACAATACTCGACGATTCTCGCCGATCGTCGAGCCGCGCTCGACGATACACAATGATACTCGACGATCGTCGAGCCGCGTTCGACGACAATTGTCGAAGTAGTCGATCGTCGAGAATCAACAATTGATTCTCGACGATTCTCGTCGATCGGCGAGAATCAAAGAGACGATTCTCACCGATCGGCGTGAATCAGAAGACGATTCACGACTAATGTCATCAACCCTCGGACGACAATCCCAACCAGCCCTTCAAGGCAACATTTGCCCAAACCGATGATCCTATAAGGCAACACTTTGCCCATAACCCTATTCAGGTCGGTGATTGGTAACCTTTACCAACACAGTCAGTCATCCAACTTCTCCACATCTCTTATGTGCGACCCTGCAGGCTCATATCGCGTTGGCAGTGAGATTACATGCTTGATCACTTCCAGATCACAATGGTAACTCCAACAGTACTAGTGCTCTCCATATCCACAAGACTTTCTTTGGCTAAGTGTCAACCACACCTACCGAGTCAACGTATCGATGTTGGTGTGAACGACTGCCCAATACCGAAGACCCACCACCTTATTTATGTATCCAAATCCTTCCGAGCCACCGCCTACCCGGACTATCCCGTCCATTACATTTACCTTCCAAACCTACCATTCGGATGTCTAATCAAACAAGCCTAACCACCCTCCCGAGCTAACGGGTGTGTGAATTGTGAATCCCTACTTATATTAATTTCTCTTTTAAATTTATTCTTACAATTTAGGTTAGCCCAGGACTGCCCAAGGTATTCCCCATGAAGGGATCTCGGGGGCACTACGAACTATGATGGGCTGAAGCCCAAAGCCCCCATTCTCAAGTCACTTACTGTTATTGGTTATTAACCATTACCCGATCACTTTAATGTTATGTTGGAACTAACCCTAATGTATTTGACTCTTCCTCTCCCCGGGAAAGACGATCTTTCGTCGATCCCAAGAACCACCTACTCCAGTTAACCAATCATTATTCCCAATAATGAACTCCTTAGTTCCTGACCTCAACCAATAGCCTAATATCCCAAATCTCTGAGTTCATTTTGCATTTTTACTACGTGCAGACCATCCAATGCTATATGATGTATACGACAGGAGGTACTCCAATTTTTCATTCAAATGCCCAATAAAATTTATTGGGGGTCTACCATGATATATTTAGTCCAAATCCAGAAATTTATAATTTTCTAATTAAATTTGGCATTTAATTATTTTTTCCCAAAATTAATCCAATGGTGATTTGAACATGAAGTACTAGATTTACTTAGGGTATGACCACTAAAAAATCATGAACACTGTAGTATAACAAGATATCAGTGAATACTAAATATCATAAACTTTCATAAAACATTTAACCTCTAAATATGTATTCCAAAATAATTCATTTAAATATGGATATTGAAGGAAGTACCAAAAATACTTATCCAAAGATTCCTCAAAAATTAGAAGAGCTACATTATTATCATAAAACTTCACTTCCTAAGTTTCATGAAATTCCCAAGTCAGTAGACTAGGTAAAATATTATCCTAAGGAAAACCATCACAAGGCACTTTATGAAGACACAGCCTTGTAAACTCAATTAAACAACATTTAACAATTTTTCTTTGCTTCTATATACCCCAATATGTTCCTTGACTAAGTATCACAATTTTCCAACAAGCTATGATATTTATTTCCTATTTATACGAGTAAGGTGCACTAATTTACTTTACAAAGGAGGTACTACAAATAAAGCTTCAACTACTCCAAATAAACTACTAGTGCAATATAATGTCATTTGATTATCTATTCCAGAATTTCAAACCATTCTACAATATATACATCATATTTCCATCATTAACATCAAAAGGGCAATATGGAAGTTACTACTACGAGGGTGATCTACTGATCTCTAAACATCATAAGATAAATACCAGAGGTTAATAATACTATGAAATTATCCATGCCCTCGTTTTAGGTTTAGGATGGCATGTGTGGGGTCCTATTGACTAAGTAAGGGTCAACTGACCCCAAGTAGGTCAATTTGACCCATTTAGGGTTAGGGTGGTCTTAAGCCAACTTGGCCACTTTTCCTGTCCCCATTGGGTCCTTAGTGACCTTATAGACCACCCAAGGGGGTTTATGGTGTTGTGGTAGGGACATGGGGTCAAGTTGGAGCCCTAAAGTCAAACCCTAGGTTTGGTGGTGAGGCTGTGTTATAGGCAGACTAAGGTGATCTTCACCTTGGCCCTTGTTCCCTTGGTCCTTTGAGCTTCATAACGTTTTGTCATGACCCAATCATTACAAAAACACTCCTAGGAGTCTAGTTGTTTGAGGGATGTTACAAATCCCAATATATAAAAATAAAAATTTCATCCCTGAAATTAAAGTTAGGCATACGGGGTTTCTACGGAAGTAAATTGTATGTAAGATCCCGAGGAGTTGAAGGTATACCTGACCCAAAAAGTTCCGGGTACTTTTGTTGCATCAAGTACTGTGGCTCCAAAGTGTTCTCCTCCTGCCCATGGTTTCTCCACAGAACCTTGACTAGCGAAACCTTCTTGCATCGCAAGACCCACATCGCACTATCACCGATCATGATCGGCTCTATTCTGACAGATCGATCTGAGGCCACCAGGCCATCTACAGTGGAAATCAGCAGCTCAGGGCATAGTAGAGCCTTCCTAATTGAAGAGATGTGGAAGATGTCGTGCAATCCCGCCAACTCTGATGGCAGCTCCAGTCTATAAGCCAAGGGGCCGATCTGCTCTAGGATCCTGTAAGGCCCTATGTATCTCGGGCTGAGCTTCTTCCGCCCATGAACCAGCGAGACCCCATGCATCGACCGTATCTTCAGGAAGACCAGTTCTCCCACCTTGATCTCCACCTGACGATGTCGCGCATCATTATATTTGGCCTGCCTGCTCTGGGCTTCCAACATCCTGTCCAGGATCAATCTAACCTAAGCATCAGTGTCCTCCATAAACTCTGAGCTGAGTGCCTTCGGATCGTCATCCTGGATCCAAGATAATGGGGTCCTACACCATAATCCATATAATGCCTCATATGGGGCCATGCCTATGCTGGACTGATGGTTGTTATTGTACGAGAACTCGATCAGCGGCAGCAGTCTCTCCCAAGACTCGTCGCGGTCCAAAATGCATAGGCGCGGAAGATTTTCCAATGTTTGGTTTGTGCTCTCTGTCTGTCCATCTGTCTGGGGGTGAAAAGTAGTGCTGAACGTCAACCGAGAACCCAAGTTAGCCTGAACTGACCTAAAATCCTTGGACGTAAAACGTCTATCCCGATCTGACACGATTGTCCTGGGCACCCCATGATACCGCACAAATTGCTCGACAAGCCTCCGTACTAGCACAATGACTGGAGCGTCCTTCGCAATCAGAATGAACCTGGCCACCTTCGTCAATCTATCGACAATCACCCAGATCAAATCATTCCCCACACGAGATCGGGGTAGCCCATGTATAAAATCTATGGCTATGTCCTCAAACTTTCAGTCCTGCACTAGAAGTGGTTGTAGTAACCCGACCGGATTCTTGCACTCCGCCTTTATGAGCTGACAAGCCTCACAATGCGTCACAAAATATGTAATGTCCTTCTTCATACCCGGCCAATACATAGTCGTTTTCAGGTCTGTTGCCATCTTAGTGATCCCTGGGTGCACTGAGTGTCTGCTAGAGTGTGCCTCTGACATGATATCCTCTCGAATCCGGCCTCCTGCCGGTATATAGACCCTGCCTCTAAAACATAGTAGCCCATCTCTCAAGGAGTAATCCCCTTACGTGCCTTCCTCCAAGGATCTGAATATCGGATCTGCCTATGCATCCAGCCTCTACCTGTCCCTGATGTGATCTTGAATGCCATCGGTGGCAGTCATCGATGCTAGGTACTCCTTATATAGCTCTGGATCATCCTCGGACACTAAGGATATATGCATCTCCTCCAACATCTTCACCAAATCCAAGGCCATCAGCTAAGGATCTGCTCCTGATGTAGTTGCTCTCTGTCTCAGAGCATCTGCCACCACATTTGCCTTCCCAGGATGGAAGTGCATGGTGTACTGATAGTCTGATAAAAACTCTACCCAACATCTCTGTCTGATGTTTAGCTCCTTCTGTGTGTCTACATTATTCAAGTTCTTATGATCCGAGAATATATCGTAGTGGACCCCGTAGAGATAGTGTCGCCAGAACTTCAGAGCAAAAATAACCGCCCCCATCTCCAAGTCGTGCACCGGGTAGTTCTGCTCATGTTTCTTCAACTGACGGGAGGCGTAAGCTATCATGTGCCCATTATGCATCAGAACGGCACCCATCCCCTGATATGATGCATCCGTTTATACCTGGAATCCTTTCTTCCCCGATGTAAGAGCAAGGATAGGGGTCGAGGTAAGCCGACCCTTTAGCTCCAAAAAGGCAGCCTCGCACTGTGGCATCCAAACAAATGGAGACTCCTTCTTTGTTAGAGATGTGAGAGGGAGAGCAATCTGCGAGAATCCCTTCACGAACTTCCGGTAGTATCTGGCAAGTCCTAAGAAACTCCTGACATCTATTGTCGTTTTCAGTGGTGGTAAATTCCGTACTGCCTGAATCTTCGCTGGATCTACCGCCAATCCTGCTCCATTGATAATATGGCCCAAAAAGGCCACCTCTTTTAGCCAAAACTGGCACTTGCTGAACTTAGCAAATACCTTGTGCTCTCAGAGCTTTCCCAGCATTAGAGCCAGGTGTCTCGCATGCACCTCTTTTATCCTCGAGTAGATGAGGATGTCGACAATAAACACGGTGACGAAGACATCCAGATATGGCTCAATTACCCGATTCATCAAACTCATGAATGCGGAGGGTGCATTCGTGAGCCCGAAGGGCATCACGGTATACTCGTACAATCCGTATCTACTGCTGAAGGCTGTCTTCGGGATATCCGCCACCTGAATGAGCAGCTGGTACTACCCCAACCTTAGATCCTGCTTTGAAAACCAGTGAGCTCCCTCCAACTGATCAAATAGTTCATCTATCCTCGGCAGAGGATACGTGTTCCGGACCGTCAGCTTGTTCAAGGCCCGGTAGTCGATACATAATCGAAGTGTCCCATCCTTCTTCTTGAAGAACAGTACTGGAGCTCCCCACAGTGAAGAGCTAGGCCGGATAAATCCGGCTTCCATTAGCTCCTGTAGCTGGCTTCAAAACTCCACCAACTCCTTCGGGTCCATCCGGTAATGAGCTCTGGATGCCGGCTTAGCCCCTGACACGAGCTGAATCTGAAAATCCTTCTCCCAGTGCGGGGGTAGCCCTGGTAGCTTCTCCGAAAATACATCGGCAAAATCCCACACCACCGGGACATTTTGAATGGAATCTTTGGCCTCGACCATCTCAAAGAGCACTTTAGACACCTAGTCTCCCTGTAGATGGGCGTTGATGGCTTGAATATAAGATAATAACATACAAGGTGCGAGTTTAATACCTTGGAAAATGACCTCCAAGTCCTCATGTCTCAAGATAATGAGTTTTTCTGCATAGTCAATTCTAACGTGGTGCCAACACAGCCATGCCATGCCCAAAATAAGATCGAACCCCGGTATTTCCAATACTGTTGTCGGGGTTTCGATGGTCTTTACTACAATAGAAACTTCCATATTGCACTTTGCGGACGAAGTCATCACGGAGCCGTCTGGGAGGCGTACTGTAACACCCCCATCTGTCGCATATCATATAGCAGAAGGTCCAGCTGGAACCCGACGCCATATAGCACAGACAGTCGGAAGGGTTACCAAATGCATAATCAAACCAACCAATTAAGACTACTCATCCTAATCACAGAGCATTCTAGCGGAAGATTTTAAAGTTGAAAGAACCCAAAATTAAATCCATCAATATGAATGTCCACAGTTACAACAACAGGAATGAAACCCCAAATACACAGAAACGGGTACATGGCCTTATGGACTTACAAATATTCACTTAATAAAGAATGTTTTACATACATCGGCTCGCAGGCCGGCCACACATGATAAATATAAAAACAGCTATTCTACGGCCTTCTAGGGCCAGCACAGCAACATGGGCTCCAGCCCGCTATTTGGTGCTCGGCTCCGCAGCACCTGCAAGTACATACCACCGCACGGTGGCAAATAAAGCAACGGTCAGCTAAAAGCCGACCAAATTATAATGACCCCGCCCCTTACTCGGGACGGCGGTGCTCTTTCCCTGCATAACATTAGCCCAACAATATATATAACGCAATTATATTTCGCCACAGATGTAGGCTCGCACGGCCAAACACCCCGTGCACTCAGGGCACATTCATGGTGAACCATGACCCATCAGTGCATTCACCACCACCCCCAGGATGGCAACAACATGTGAGCATTTAGCCTTTCTGACCACCGTCTAAGGCTTCGACTATGCCAACGGCCAGTCCCCGTCTTCGGGTCTCTCGCACCGAACCGCATAGCCTAGGTCCAATTCCACTTGCCCGTTGCTCACGCCGCATGTCCAATTTAAGTCCTTTGTGCGGGCCAAGCTTCTCTCGGATCCCAAATTTTCCAAAACAATCTCATAACCCAGTTATGATCAAGGCCGGTTCCCAGACCGCCAAGTTAGCAGAACACGTTTCCGCTCAATTTTCCGGGTGCGCCTTGAAGCTAACCTCCAAGGATCCCTGCGGCAATCTACCGCGTAGAAACCCGAAAAAACCAAAGCACGAAGTCTTCTCCGGCAAAACCACATCAAATGCAACATCACCGATCCAGACAAAACACGTCCGGGTAGGCTTCACACACAATGCCTATGCCCGTACTTGCGATTCCGGGCTCTATATGCAACACGTGGGGGACTATTCACATCAACCCCAAGGAACACCACACACTCACCGCACACTCGCAGGAGCGGGATTCCCTATGCAGAAAGAAAGAGCTTCAAACGCTCAAGTTGAGAATCGTTACCCTTGTAGTCCATTTTGACGCCATGGAAAAACTATGCGGTTAGAACTCTTCGCAATGACCTTCCCTCCACGGATCCGCTCTCCGATTTCGAAATGGTGCTCTGATGCTTCGCCGGCGGCCGGAAACCTCCTTCTTCTTCCTCTTCTCTCTCACTTTGGAAGGGGAGAACTTTGGAGAGAAAATGGGGAATTAACCTCCTATTCCCGGCCTTAACAGAGCAGGATTTCATATGGGCCGTCGGATCCTAATTAAAGAAAATGAACGGCTCAGATCTGCACAAAATTCTCCAGACCTGGGCCGAACACGGCTTGGCACACGGTCGTGTCGCAGGCCGTGTGCCTCGATCCAGGCACGATCGTCGAACTGAGAGACGCACACGGGCCAAGACACGCCCGTGTCTCACCTGACACGCCCGTGTCGGGTTCCTCGACACGCCCGTGTTCGTGGGTGTGTCACGCATAACCGCCACGGCAACGGACACGACCCACCCGGACACGGGTAGGGACACGGGTTGGCACACGCCCGTGTCGGATGACACGCCCGTGTCGGATGACACGCCCGTGTCGGATGACACGCCCGTGTCATCCAGCCGTGTTTCTGGCCGTGTCCTTCTCGGGTTGAAAACGGCCAAAAATCACCAGCCAGACACGGCTTTGGACACGCCCGTGTCCTAGGCCGTGTACCCCTACAGGCACCAAAAACCCTCTTTTCGCGACCCACTCGCACACAACTTTCGGGGCGTTACAAATCTCCCCCACTTAAGGAATTTCGTCCCGAAATTAAGCAAAGGTACACAAAAGCTAAATGATACCTGAGTGGAATAACTCGGGGTATTCCTCCAACATAGTATGCTCTCGCTCCCAAGAAAGCTCCTCACGTCCGCAATTATCCCAACGGACTTTAACCATTCTGACCTCCTTGTTGCGGAGTCATTTGACTGTAACATCTTCAATTCGCACTGGCTTGACCCTTGTTGTTAAGTCATAATCAACCGGTACCTGCTTGTCCGTAACGATCTGCGAAGGCTCTTGCACTGCCTTACGCAACAACGATACGTGGAATACGTCATGCAGCCCACTCAACTCCGTCGACAGCTTTAATCTATACGCCACCTCGCCAACACGCTCCAGGATTTCAAATGGTCCAAGGTATCTCGGACTCAGCTTCTTCAAGCGTCGAACCCGCGATTCACCCTTGAACGGCTTGATCTTTAAATATACCATGTCGCCAACGTTGAACTCCACATTTCTATGTTTGGCATTGTAATACTTTGATTGTCTATCCTGAGCAATCTTCAGCCTTTCCTGAATTGTCTGTATCATTGAAGTGGCATCTTCCACCGCTTGACGTTTATACAACTTCGATTCGCCTGCCTCCAACCAAGACAACGGCGTGCGACACTTCCTCCCGTACAAGGCTTCGAAAGGCGCCATTCCAATACTTGCATGAAAGCTATTGTTGTACGCAAACTCCATCATGTACAAGTGATCCTCCCAATTCTTCCCGAAATCTAGGACGTACATGCGAAGCATGTCCTCCATAGTCCTGTTGACTCTCTCGGTTTGGCCATCTGTCTGCGGGTGAAAGGTTGTGCTGAACTTTAGCTTAGTACCCAACAGACCATGCACCAACCTCCAGTCATTTGACGTGAAGCGTCCATCACGATCACTCACAATACTGCGAGGCACACCATGCAATCGTACAATACTATCCACGTAGAGTTTGGCTAACTTTTCCACCGGATCCTCCTTTCTCACTGGGATAAAGTGTGACACCTTTGTCAACCTATCTACGACCACCCAAATGGCGTCGTTTCCCTTCTGCGACTTCGGCAAACCGTGCACAAAATCCATAGATATGTCGTCAAACTTCCATTCTGGGATAGGAAGTGATTTCAAGAAACCTCCGGGCTTCTGGCATTCCGCCTTCACTAATGCACAAGTACGACACTTGGCCACATAAAGTGCCACATCCTTCTTCAAACCCGGCCACCAGAATAATTTCTTCATGTCTCTATACATCTTTGTGCTTCCCGGGTGGATTGAGTACTTGGTATGATGAGCCTCATACATCAATTCCTCCCGAATACTATCCGCACTAGGAACGCATAGTCGACCGTCCTTCCTTAGCAACCCATATTCAACCACAAACTGGGAATTTGACCCATCCAAAGCTTCATCCAAGATTTGCTTCATGCTGCTATCCAGAACCAAAGCCCGCCGAACTCTATCCGCTAGATCACACTACACCTCTGTCCAAAACAGTTTCGCCTCAGCACTAGACTGCTTATCGATACAAGATATCTCCAATGCCTCCAACTCTTGGATCAATCTCTCATCATGTACTGATAACCAATTGGCTTGTGCGGGAATCTTACGACTCAACGCATCCGCCACTGCATTTCCCTTCCCAGGCACATAGTGTATCTTGAAGGTGTAGTCCCCTAAGAACTCCATCCACCTCCTCTGCCTCATGTTCAAATCCTTTTGGTCCAATAGGTACTTCAAACTCTTATGATCGGTGTAAATATCGACCTTCACACCATACAGATAGTGCCTCCAAAGCTTTAGAGCAAATATCACAGCCGCTAACTCTAAGTCGTGGACCGGATAATTCCTCTCGTGAACCTTCAGTTGTCGTGAACCGTAAGCTATCACTCTCCCATGCTGTAGCAGGACACAGCCCAAACCACTGCCCGAAGCATCACTATAGATCTCGAACCCTTCGGTTCCACTTGGCGAACATAAAATGGGCTCCGTGGTCAATCGCCTCTTCAATTCTTCAAACGCATGTTCGCACTCCGAAGACCACACAAACTTCAGATCCTTTCTTGTCAACGTCGTGAGTGGTAGTCTATCCGCGAGAATTTCTCTACGAAGCGCCTGTAGTAGCCAGCAAGCCCCAAAAAACTCCGGACCTCTGCCACTGTAGTCAAAGTAGGCCACTCCCGTATCGCCACTATCTTTGCCGGATCCACAGCTATTCCTTCTCCACTGACAACATGACCAAGGAACGCTATCGAGGATAACCAGAATTCACACTTGGAGAACTTTGCATACAATTGACTTTTCCTCAATGTCTCCAACACCATGTGTAAATGCTTGTAGTGATCCTCCTCGCACCGCGAATACACCAGGATATCATCGATAAATACTATCACAAACTGATCCAAGTATTCTCTGAACGTCCTATTCATCAGATCCATAAACACGGATGGCGCATTCGTCAACCCAAACGGCATAACCGTGAACTCGAAATGCCCAAACCGCGTACTGAATGCTGTCTTTGGGATGTCGCTCTCCCTTATCCTCAACTGATAGTAACTGGACTTCAAATCTAACTTCGAATATACAGTTGATCCAACCAACTGATCAAATAGATCGTCAATCCTCGGGATTGGATATTTGTTCTTCTCCGTAAGTTTGTTCAATTCCCGATAATCGATAAAAATCCGCAAGCTCCCATCTTTCTTCTTAACAAAGAGAACTGGTGCGCTCCAAGGCGACAAACTTGGACGCACATAACCTTGCTCTAGCAACTCCTGCAGTTGCACCTTCAACTCTGCCATTTCTCTTGGGGCTATCCGATAGGGGGAGCGTGACACCGGTTTGGCACCCGGTACCAGCTCTATAGTAAAGTCTATCTCCCGCTGAGAAGGGGCTCCTGGGAGACCATCTGGAAACACATCAGGATACTCAGACACAACTGGGATGCTGTCCAAACTAGGCTTAGGCGTCGAAGTCTGCACTAGAGTGACACATAGTTCTGCCCTCATACCGAACTGCCTTGAACATCTGAAGGGCCGACATCAGAACCTTCCCTGACCCCTTCATGCCCGCAAAAGTAGTCTCCCGATCAGTGTCCAGACCCAACTTGACTTCTTTACAGTTGCAATCAATGCATGCACTCTGCT
Source organism: Platanthera guangdongensis (assembly GCA_039583875.1). NCBI lineage: Eukaryota > Viridiplantae > Streptophyta > Magnoliopsida > Asparagales > Orchidaceae > Platanthera > Platanthera guangdongensis. The sequence continues at coordinate 69,647,668 of CM077154.1, forward strand.
CTGAGAGCCAATCCATACCGAAAATTACATCGAACTCCAACAACGGTAGAACCAACGCCCGCAAATCAAACTCCCGGTTTCCAATCCGAATCTTCACAACACAAACCCTATCCGCACGCATTGAGCACCCATTAGGCAACAACACATCCAACTTGTTTTCTGCCATCGAGAACGGAACTCCGATGCGCGATATAAACTTTTCAGACAAGAAGGAATGTGATGCTCCCGTATCAAAAAGGGCTCTCGCCGGAAACCCAAAAATTAACACAAAGCCTAGCACTGACAAACGTAAGCTAACAAATACGGAGGTAACAACTATAAAAGTTAAACCACGGTAATTTAACTTATACCTGTCACCACGTCTGCTTGCTTAATGGCCTCCTGCAGACCAAGGTTGTAGACTCTAGGCTGGGCTGGAGCATGATGGGATGCAGTTGACTCCACCGCCTTCCCTTTCTCCTCATAAGTCGCTCCAGGTCTCCTCTCGGACTTTGAACGTCCGCTCCAACACTCCCGAGCAAAATGCCCCGTCTTCCCGCAATTGTAGCAAGCTCCGGGGACTCGACTTGTATTTGCCCCCGATGCATTAGCCGAAGGGGCTGAGTTCGAAGTCCTCCGCTTCTTGTTCCATCTGCGGAAATCTGTCTTGTTACTTGGCACCTTGAACTCGATCTTCCTTTCTCCTGGGTCTTTCCTCTCTTGAACTTTCTTCGCAACCTTTTCCAACGATCGGGCCGAATTGATAAAGGCTAGGAAGCCCTGCGCCTTAGGCCCAGCAAGGAGTAACTGTAAATCGCCGCGAAGGCCCTCATAGAATCGATTGGTCTTCCTCTCTTCTTCTGAAAAACATAGCACCAGCATAACGACCCAACCGTGTGAACTCATGCAGATATTTGTCCAAGCTTCTGGATCTCTGAGTCAACCTAAGAAATTGATTCTCCATCTCCAACTTCTGAGCAGAAGGTACAAATCTGGCTAGGAACAATCTTGAAAATTCCTCCATCGGCACATCCGCAAGTTGCCTTCCCACTAGAAGATGAAACTCCAACTCGTCCCACCACAGCCTCGCTTCACCTTCCAAAAGAAAAGTCGCTATGGTGGTCTTCTGCCACTCCTCAGTTATTGTGGCCGTCAAGACCCTCTTTATGGAAGAGAGCCAGTCCTCAGCTTGAGTTGGCGTTCCAACCCCATTAAACCTCGGAGGATTAAAGCCCATCACGTGCTTTAGCTGCCGCTCCGTAGTTCTCCTCGGCTCTACTAACTCAACTGCTGCGCGTTCCACCACTCTCGGCTCTGCCGCCCTAACCGGTTCTTGCTCATTCGCAGGAGGTGCGCGATGCATTTGCCCTGCAGGTTGGGCATTTATCAATGCGAACACGGCTTCAGCCACCATCCTGATGGTTTCCGCTGAATGGGGTGTAGCAGGCACGTCCCTTGGTGCACTACTTTCCGCTGATTGCGGACGCTCTGACTGACCAGCACCGCTCCTAGCTGCCTAAATTAGCAAAGACACACGATTAGACAACAAACAAATTGCTAAAAGCAATCATTGGAACACTCAGGTTCCACAAAATAAGTGTATTTTCATTCCTAAGTGGACATTCATGGGTTCTTTTGATGTTATAACGATGACGCACACATGTGCTCACCACCCCTTAAAAGAATTCGCCCACGAATTCATCTAAGCTTGACCGTAACCAGAAGTCTTATACCAAATTGTAACACCCCCATCTGTCGCATGACATATAGCAGAAGGTCCAGCTGGAACCCGACGCCATATACCACAGACAGTCGGAAGGGTTACCAAATGCATAATCAAACCAACCAATTAAGACTACTCGTCCTAATCACAGAGCATTCTAGCCGAAGATTTTAAAGTTGAAAGAACCCAAAATTAAATCCATCAAAATGAATGTCCACAGCTACAACAACAGGAATGAAACCCCAAATACACAGAAACGGGTACATGGCCTTATGGCCTTACAAATATTCACTTAATAAAGAGTGTTTTACATACATCGGCTTGCAGGCCGGCCACACATGATAAATATAAAAACAGCTATTCTACGGCCTTCTAGGGCCAGCACAGCAACATGGGCTCCAACCCGATATTTGGCGCTCGGCTCTGCAGCACCTGCAAGCACATACCACCGCACGGTGGCAAATAAAGCAACGGTCAGCTAAAAGCCGACCAAATTATAACGACCCCGCCCCTTACTCGGGACGGCGGTGCTCTTTCCCTGCATAACATTAGCCCAACAATATATATAGCGCAATTATATTTCGCCACAGATGTAGGCTCGCACGGCCAAACACCTCGTGCACTCAGGGCACATTCATGGTGAACCCTGACCCATCAGTGCATTCACCACCACCCCCAGGATGGCAACAACATGTGAGCATTTAGCCTTTCTGACCACCGTCTAAGGCTCCGACTATGCCAACGGCCAGTCCCCGTCTTCGGGTCTCTCGCACCGAACCACATAGCCTAGGTCCAATTCCACTTGCCCGTTGCTCACGCCGCATGTCCATTTTAAGTCCTTTGCGCGGGCCAAGCTTCTCCCGGATCCCAAATTTTCCAAAACAATCCCATAACCCAGTTATGATCAAGGCCGGTTCCCAGACCGCTAAGTTAGCAGAACACGTTTCCGCTCAATTTTCCGGGTGCGCCTTGAAGCTAACCTCCAAGGATCCCTGCTGCAATCTACCGCGTAGAAACCCAAAAAACCCAAAGCACGGAGTCTTCTCCGGCAAAACCACATCAAATGCAACATCACCGATCCAGACAAAACAAGTCCGGGTAGGCTTCACACACAATGCCTATGCCCGTACTTGCGATTCCGGGCTCTATATGCAACACGTGGGGGACTATTCACATCAACCCCAAGGAACACCACGCACTCACCGCACACTCGCAGGAGCGGAATTCCCTATGCAGAAAGAAAGAGCTTCAAACGCTCAAGTTGAGAATCATTACCCTTGTAGTCCGTTTTGGCGCCATGGAAAAACTACGCGGTTAGAACTCTTCGCAATGACCTTCCCTCCACGGATCCGCTCTCTGATTTCGAAATGGTGCTCCGATGCTCCGCCGGCGGCCGGAAACCTCCTTCTTCTTCCTCTTCTCTCTCACTTTGGAAGGGGAGAACTTTGGAGAGAAAATGGGGAATTAACCTCCTATTCCCGGCCTTAACAGAGCAGGATTTCATATGGGCCGTCGGATCCTAATTAAAGAAAATGAACGGCTCAGATCTGCACAAAATTCTCCAGACCTGGGCGGAACACGGCTTGGCATACGGCCGTGTCCCAGGCCGTGTGCCTCGATCCAGGCATGATCGTCGAACTGAGAGACGCACACGGGCCAAGACACGCCCGTGTCTCACCTGACACGCCCGTGTCGGGTTCCTCGACACGCCCGTGTTCGTGGGCGTGTCACGCATAACCGCCACGACAACGGACACGACCCATCCGGATACGGGTAGGGACACGGGTTGGCACACGCCCGTGTCGGATGACACGCCCGTGTCATCCGGCCTTGTTTCTGGCCGTGTCCTTCTCGGGTTGAAAACGGCCAAAAATCACCAGCCAGACACGGCCTTGGACACACCCGTGTCCTAGGCCGTGTACCCCTACAGGCACCAAAAACCCTCTTTTCGCGACCGACTCGCACACAACTTTCGGGGCGTTACACGTACACTCCGAGTGATGTCGGTAAAGCGATGCTCGTCACCTATGTCTTTAGCGAAGACCGTCGAAACGAACGAGTGTGTGGAACCAGTGTCACACAGAGTATAAGCGGGCTTGTCATTGATAGAGACTATGCCTGAGGTAGTTAAATGTTTTAGAATTCTAGTTATGGTTTTCTTTCCAATTTCTAACTATTATATGTCCATGAATCTAGTTTTTTTTTTGAAAGGAAAGAACTTAAAATTTACTGGCATACCTGCTATCACCCGCTTCGGATTTTGAGGTTGTGTCAGGTCCAGGGCATATACTTTCCCTCTCTCCTGCCTATGGTGTCTGTTCTGAAATCCACGTCCTCGGTCGCATCCTCGGCCACCAAACTGCGGAGGTGGTGGGGCATCCTGAAGTGCTGGTCGCGGTGCTTCCCTCATGGTGCAGTTCCTCTTGAAATTTCCCGACTTGTTACACCGAAAACATGTCGGTGCCTTCTCCGCTGTCCTTGGCATCTCTAACATCTGTAAAGGCTGAGGAACCAGTACGGTCGGGCTCCTCTACTCCTGCCTATCCTCCTGGCGAGGTTGATCCCCATTCCTCCTTTCCCCAATAACCTGACCTCGAGGACGGTCTCTACGGCCTCCATTCACTGTGTCGTCGGATCATCTCTTCCGGCTCCTGACTGTGAGCTGATCTGCCTCTCTCTTTTTGGCCATCTACAAGTTCCTGGCCAAGCTCCCCTCAGAGACAAAGAGGATGGCCTGTCTCATGTCATCATGAAGACCCTTATAGAATCGCTTTGAGTAGCCCGTGTCATCCAACTGATAGGTCTCTGCATAGCGGGATAGGTGAGTAAACTCCTGGTAGTACTCTAGCACAGTACTGATGCCCTACCTTAACTGCAAGAACCTATCCTCGAACTTGTCCCTCGCTGACTGATGTACAAAATGTCCCAGTAAAGCTGCTCTGAACTCCTCCCGAGAGATGTCTGTACAATCCACTCCAGCAAAGGTGGTGTCCAGTTGTGACTTCCACCACCTCTTCCCATATGACTCAAGGCAGGAAACTGCAAAAGCAACCGCCTCCTCTGTCGAGCATCGAATCCCCGCAAGCATATCGTAGATGGTGTCCAACCACTCCTCCGTGCAGACTAACCACTCCGTCCCTAGGTAGGATGGAGGAGAAAGCCCCCCGAAGGCACTCATCCAGTTGGCCACGAGATTTGGCTGTGGAGTCGGGGTCTGCTGAGCCCTGAAGGCCTCTAGAATGGTCGTCAATGTTTGTCCCATCTCCGTCTGCTGGAATGGAGTAGGAGACTGCGGGGTTGGAACCATATTCTATGCCTGAGGTGTTCCCTGATGTGGGGTAGGGTTCGTCGCAGGCTACAAGGAATAATTCCAATTGTTAGACAGTGTACCAATGGAATGAATGGAAGAGATAAAGTGGACATTTACATGAGACTCCCCCCATGGGCCCACCACTTCTTCCACTGCTAGTTTGTGTAACACCCTGAAACTCAAAAGAGCGACGGGTGGCATTTCGGACCAAGTTTGGAACTTGGTAGGGGTTACACGGACTGGGACACAGGCGTGTCCCAGGGTGTGTCGTGCTCAGGTCGATGATCTAGCCGAGAGATCGACGAATTTTGGTGTCGATGATCGTCGAGTAGTGAACACGGCCTTAGACACGGGCGTGTCCGAGGCCGTGTCCTTTATGGGTTGAAGCCGGGCCGTGGCGGGGGAGACGCACGGTGTGGCACATGGGCCATGTTGGGTAGACACGGGCGTGTCAAAATGCGACACGAGCGTTTCGCGTACCCGTGTCCCTTTTGGGCGTTTTCGGTCCTGTGTTGATGGAGGAACACGACACACTACACAGTCGTGTACTGTATGACACGGGCGTGTCAGGTTTGACACAGGCGTGTCAGGTACCCGTATACTTTTCAGGATGCGTCGGTTTCGACTGTGAATGGGGAACACGGCCCTGGATAGGGGTGTGTCACAGGCCGTGTTCAGCCCAGATTTTGGATTTCAGATCCGGATCGTCGCCGTTCATTTCCTTATTTAGGGATCCGACAGCTGGGGGTTGTTCCTGATGGGATATACCCGGGAATAGGGTTGGCAAGCCCTTATTTCTCTTAACCATTCTCTTTCAAAGCTTCTAGAGAGAGGGGATAACAAGGAAGAAGAAGGGTGTTAGATCCGGTCACCGGCGGAGCTTCGGAGCTCCAAATTGGAAGCTGACTTCGGATCTACGGAGGTAAGGAGATTGCGGTGCTTTTCTTCAGCATAGATTTCCATGGTGCCAAGGAAGAATGCTAAGGAAATGATTCTCATCCTAGGACATGTGAAGTCCTCTTTTCTTTATATAGGAAGCCCGCTCTCGCGAGTTTGCAGTGAGTTTGAGGCGTTACTTCTGGTAGACATGAATAGTCCCCATTCTGTACATGTAGAGTCCGTAATCAAGAACGGACATAGGCATGATGTGTGAAGCCTACCCGGACAAGTTGGTCTGGATCGGTGATGTTGCATTGTATGAATGGCCGGAGAAGTATCTGGGTGAATGGTTGTTTTTCGGGTTTTCTACACGGTAGATTGCAATAGGGAACCTTGGTACTAACTCCAAGGTGCACCCGGAAAACTGGGCAGATGCGTGATTCTGCCAATATGGTGCCCTGTGAGCCAACTTGAACATAACTGGGTTATGTGAAGTGTGTGATGGAAATGAGACTCGGGGAGGTTTGACCCGCGCATATGGCTTAAACTGACGTTGCGGTATGAGCAACGGGTCAGGCGGAAATGTACCCATTCTATGTCGTTCGGTGGGAGCCGTTGGCATAGATGAGGGTCTTCGGCGGTCTGTGGCTTAAATTGACGTGACCCATGCCAGGAAGACAAAAATGCTCGCAAGATTGGCCGTCCAAGTGGCGGTGGTGAGACCAAAATTTATATGGCTTAAATTGACGTGACGTTGCTCGGTTCACCGAGAATGTGCCCGGAGTGCACTGTATGTGTGGTTGTGCGTGCCCACGCCTGTGATGAAGTGTTTACACTATACTGCTTGGTTATGCTAATAAAGTGCAGGGAAAGGAGTGTCGCCGCCCCGAGTTTGGGGGCGGGGTTGTTATAATTTGGTCAGCATAGCTGACCGTTGCTTTTGTTTGCCACCGTTGCGGTGGATTGTTGCTTGCAGGTGTTGCGGAGCTGAGCGGTAAATAGCGAGATAAAGCCCAAGTTGCTGAGCCGACCCTCGAAGGCCTAATTTGAGTGTTTACTTGTTTTATTAATGTGTGTCCAGCCTGCGTGCCGAAATTTGGAAAACATGTTATTTGAGTAAACAATTGTAAGGCCATAAGGCCAATACTTGTGTATTGTGCTTCATTCCTATTGGGTTTTGTAGTGGACATTGATGTTTGTGGTTGGGTTCTTTAATTTGCAACTTTAAATTGCTTCCGCTAGAATGACTCTGTGTAGGACGTTGGTGATTAGTTGGATGGTTTCCATTGAGTAACCGCCCGGTCTGTCTGTGGTATATGGCGTCGGGCCCCGGCCGGACCTACTGCTATATGCTATGTGACGGATAGGGGTGTTACAATTTGGTATCAGACTACTGGTTTCGATCAGGCTTAAATGAATTCGTGAGTGAATTCTTTTAAGGGGTGGTGAGCACATGTGTGTGCGTCATCGTTATAACATCAAAAGAACCCATGAATGTCCACTTAGGAATGAAAATACACGTGTTTGAGGAACCAGCGTGTTCCTATAATTGCTGTTTGCAATTTTGTTTGGTCGCTTAACAGTGTTTTGTACAACTATAGGTGACCAGGAGTGGTGTAGGGCCATCAGAACATCTGGTTTCTAAGGATTATAGTGGACCTAGTGACGTGCGTGCAACCCTTCCCTCAGCTGAAACAATAAGAATTGTGTTGGAAGCAGTGTTCGCTGCGATTGGTGCACAAAATGAAAGACGTGTGCAGTCCTCTATTTTTGAGGTAACTCCAACGCCGGGTGGTGTGATGGAGCAAATGACATTTATAGGACCTTTGGGTCAGCAGTTGAACATGCTTTTAGTGCAGGGTACGCACTCAGTTGAAGAATATTTGCAAGTGTTTCTGATGATAAGACGCTACCCTGGCTCTGAAGTGGAGAGCGAGCAGTCGATGGTTGATAGGTTTTATAATAGCCTGCGCGGCAAGTTATGAGTTTTGCTGCTAGGACCAAAATTATTGGGATTCCGAGCCTTGGTGGAACCGGCTAGATCTTTGGAAGTAGATTTGGCAAAAGTCAATCAGACGTCGGAGTTCAGGTTACTAGACTCTCCAGATTCTACAAAGTCTGCATACCGAAGGAGGAGGAACAAGAAGTCTAAAATGTCTACTGGTCAGGCTCCATATGGTTGTTTTAAGTGTGGCAAGGAAGGGCACTTTGCCCGAGATTGTCGGAATGGTGCTCAGAAGTTAAAGAAAGCTATGTCAGGAGCAGGTATAGGACAAAGTGCCAGAGATATGAATCGAATCCAAGGAAGCAAAGACTTGGATATGTAGAAGACGGTGTTCAAAATGCTGAACTCCTCAAAGTCTGCTTACTGTAGATGATATAAGAAGGCTAGGACTTCGGGTCCAGCTCCTTCTTCGGGTGCTTCTGGGGCGACTACGGGTCGAAACCTGGGCGCATGCTTTGATTGGGGAAAGCCGGGGCACTTTGCCCGAGACAGATGGAGCGGATGTCCCAAGTCCAAGAATAAACATGATGTCATAATGACTGGTACGGCTTAAAGTTATAGCAGTTTAGCTTTAAATACTTGTTTCCCTTGTGCATGCTAGCTTAGAACTGCTTGTGCAAAGGTTTGTTCTGATTTTTGATTAATCCGGCGAGAGCACCGTTCGTTTAGGGAGCTTCGCATCCCCTTTTACCAAAGGATTTATATTGCGCGTCAGAGTACCTCCTTCAATGGCAAAAGACAAATTGGATGCGTTGTTGTATAATGGTGCTCAATGCGCGTGAGTAGAATCTGTTGCATTTAGGTGCGGATTGGGAGACAAGAGTTTGTGATGGTGACGACCACCATGATGGCCAACTTGGTGATGAAGATGACGTCCATGGCGCACTTGGTGATCATGGGGTTGTGGCGGATGATGATGAAGATCCACCGGCCAAAGACTTGCGGCTCTATAGAGGTCACGGCTACAATCTTCGCCCACGCAACAATATTTAAATTTAATTTATCTTGCTAGTTTGTGGTCTGCATTTATCTTGCTAGTTTGTGGTTTTTATTAAACTATTTTATTTCTGTCATTTTGAACTTATGGTGTGCGTTTAGCCACTAATTATGGGCTGTTAATAGCCCCTTGGATGTAAGCCTTATATAAGGCCAAAACTCTTTTTGTCATTTAGACAAATATTGAAATCAACCAAGAATTTTTCCAACCCTAATTTCCAATCTCCCCCCTCCCTCTCTCCTTGCTGCCGCCCAAGGGGTCTCACCTCCTTCAAGCTCTTGGCCGCCCCCCTCTCTCTCTTCTAAATTTTCTTTCCTTCCCTCATCACTCTTCCTTTCTACATCCTCTCTTCCACGTTCCTATCCAGCAATCTCATAGGTTTTTCGGCCAACCTTGGAGGAGAAGATACAAGTGCAAGAAATAAAGGCTTGGGTGAACTTCTACGGTGTGAAGCGGGGAAGACGGACGAGTTCTTCATCCGTGGTGCGCTTCCCGCAGATTTTCGAGGGAAGAGAGATTATTTCTTGTGGATCCAAACATCTCGGATCTACGTTTCCGAGAGGGGTAACGAAATTCCTACTCAAGAGATTTTCCCTCTTTGATAGTTCTTGTGGTGGACGATTTTTGTGTGAATTTGCGAAGCCTTAATTTTTGTGGTATTACTCATAATAGATTTGTGATTTTTGTTTGTTTTCGATAACTCCCGAGAGGATTGGCGATCCTCGGTTTTTTTTTCTTTAGTTGGGATAGATCCTACCACTTTCGAATCGTGATTTCTTTGGTGGATCTATTTTGGTACAACTCCAAGCTCGTCGGAACCAATATTGTTCCTTTTAGCCGGAGAGGATTTTCGCCTATAGCTAATCTCCAATCTACTTGCGGTTCGGCTACCCGTAAGTTAGCGCGTGAGATAAATAAAATCCATTGTATTTTCTGCGTTTCGTTAGTGTTCGAAAAAGAGGGCGTTGAACGTAGCGAGAGTTGTCGATACGTCGTCCGTATAGGATCTTTTAGGACGGGTCTACATCAATTTTGGTATCAGAGGGAGGTTGTGTTGATTTCTCAATCGACACCATCCTTAAATCTTTCTATCGTAGGGTTTTCGACTCTCACTTGGTTATGCACGATCAGTAATTTACAACTTAAACCTGAAATTTCTAAAATCTGGTCTGCGATTAGTAAAAATAAAACAAAATTCCTGCAGAAAAATTTCAAAAAAATTCCTGAGAACTCTCCTTATTTTTTTAAGTACAAAAGCCTGAAAAAGTATTTTCGTTCGCTCAGTCGATAAGTGTTAAAACAAATCCAACTTTATAAAATTATTCTGGTCAAAACCACCATTTCTCATGTTGTCCATGCGGACTAGGCTTGCCACGGAGTATCCCCCATCCACTTCAAACATGGAAGACGACCGTGATAACGAGCACGCTCCGGCAACAATCGCGGAGCTTCGGGAAGAGTTTAATGTTAGGTTCGAAGCACTCACCCAATTAATACAAGGGCTGGCGATAAATCAAGCGGCGCCTCATAATCACAGCGTTGGGATAAACCGACCGGGTCCCCAACCCCAGGCCGCCAACCAACGAGATGAAAGACAAAACCAACCTCGTGATCAGGACAATGAGCAAGCGCCTCGAGCCCCTTATGAGTTCGATGTAACTAGGGCCGTTAAGATTGATCCACCATCATACGATGGTATGGGTGAACCCCAAGTATTTCTAGACTGGATCATGGAGATCGAGTGCTATTTTGAGTGGCACAACCTGACAGAAGGTGAGAAGGTGCGGGTTGCACGGATGAAACTTCTGGGTAGGGCCAAAACATTTTAGGTGAACGAAGAGAGGCGTCTAGGTACCGTGAATGAAGTACCCCCAATTGGGTGGGCTGCCATGAAAGCACTCCTGACTGACCAATATGTCCCTGCGTATCACCGAACCCAAATGTTCGATGAGTTGGCCACCCTTCGTCAAGGGGGCAAATCGGTAGCGGAGTACATGGGACTCCTTAAGGATATGATGGTGTGTTGTGACGTCCGAGAAATGCCCGAAGTTACACTCTCCCGTTTTCGTAAGGGACTTAACCCGGACATTCAAGACAAGCTCCAACGTTATGGTCATACGGACCTTAACACGACATTCAATGTAGCCTTGGATATAGAAAAGCACCATGCCTACAAGTCCAAGGGACGAGCATTCCAGAAGGGAAAATCCATTTTACGACCCCCACCTTTGTCCTCCATGCGGGACAAGGGAAAGTTTCGATCGACTGATTCGAATTTCGTAGTCATTACCGCTAGGAACATCAGACATCCCACAGGTGAGAGAGTTCCAATAGGACGGATTAGTAAGGCTAATGCCACATGTTATTCTTGCGGAATCAAAGGGCACTACTCTAGTGAGTGCCCCACTAAGAGTAAACCACTAGCATTATTAGACTCCACGTTTGAGCCCGCCGAGATCGTCTATGAAGCCGGCGGCGAATCTGATGTCAAGCCGAGTGATATTGAAGATGATTCTTATATGATGGTTATGAGGTGTATTCTGGCCACACCGCGTGCGTCGGATGAGTATAATCGGACGAACATCTTTTCGTTGAATTTTAAAAGCGGTGAAAAGTGGTGCAAATTGATAATAGATAGTGGTAGTTGCATGAACGTCATTTCAGAGAACGCCATCAGTCATATGCATTTAGTCACTGAACCGCACCCACATCCATATAAAATAGCGTGGGTAAACAAAATGTCTATCGCGGTCTCTAAGCGATATTTAGTGCCACTTACGGTGAAGTGCTATATCGATAAGGTGTGGTGCGACGTCATTACCATGGATGTCTGTCATGTACTACTAGGACACCAGTGACTTTATGATTATGACGTGACCCATTTCAGTCGAGCCAACACCTATGAGTTCAAGTTTAATGGTAAGACCATTGTCTTGAAACCCACACCGCCTAAGGATCCGTCGATTGCCTCCAAAGACACAATTATGCCTGCGGAAAAGAAAACTATAAGCTTGATAAGTACGAAGGAGTTAGAGCGTGAGACCTTCTTGGATGGCGTCATCTATGCTCTAGTATGTCTACAAGTTAAGGAAGATTCACCCTCTTTAGAGAACCTACCATTATCTCTGCGAACATTATTGGAAGAGTATAAGGACGTCTATCCGGTGGACTTAACATCTAAGTTGCCACCCATAAGGGAAATTCAGCACGAGATTGATTTCGTCCCGGGCTCATCATTACCTAATCTTCCCCATTATCGGCTCAATCCCTCCGCACATAATGAGTTACAAGCTTTAATTTCAGATTTATTAGCAAAGGTATTTATTCGCCATAGTAAGAGCCCATGTGTCGTCCCTGCCCTTTTGGTCCCAAAGAAAGATAAGTCTTGGAGATTGTGTGTAGACTACCGGGCCATAAATAAAATTACTATCAAATATAGGTTTCCCATTCCTCGTTTGGATGACATATTAGATATGTTATCCGGAGCGACCATATTTTCAAAGTTAGATCTTAAAAGTGGTTACCACCAAATAAGGATACGGGAAGGAGACGAATGGAAAACGGCCTTTAAATCTAAGGATGGGCTCTATGAGTGGTTGGTGCTTGGAGAGGGGCTCACCAACGGACCGAGTACTTTGTTGCGGTTGATGACCCAAGTATTTAAACCATACATGGGTAAATTTATAGTGGTATACTTCGATGATATATTGGTATTTAGCCTCTCGCAGATGAGCCATGAAACACATTTAAGGACAATCCTTACAACATTGCGCCAAAAAAATTTATTTATTAATCTTAAAAAGTGCGCATTTGGTGTGACTTCCGTAGAGTTTCTATGATACATAGTGAGTTCCGAAGGTATTCATGTTGACCCTAAAAAGGTCCAAGTTATTAGAGATTGGCCGGAACCAAAAAAATATTCGGGAGGTTAGAGGTTTTCATGGATTGGCCACATTTTATCGAAGGTTCATTCGCAATTTTAGTAGTATCATGGCACCAATCACTGAATGCATGAAGAAGGGTGATTTTATTTGGACTAAAGCGGCCGCAAGTGCGTTTCAAACGATTAAGGAACGGATGTCTGAAGCCCCACTACTACAGTTGCCGGATTTTAGCAAGGTGTTTGAATTATCATGTGACGCATCTGGGATAGGAATCGGAGGAGTTTTAAGTCAGAAGGGACATCCGATCAGTTACTTTAGCGAAAAGCTTGTGGGCCCGAAGTTAAATTATTCCAATTATGATCGCGAGTTTTTTGCCGTGATACGTTGTCTCCAACATTGGCGACACTATCTTATATCGAAAGAATTTGTAATCTTATCAGATCATGAGGCGCTAAAATTTGTAAACTCCCAAAATAAAATCAGACCTCGGCATGCCAAATGTGTCTCCTACCTTCAGGAGTACACATTCATTATCAAGCACCTTAAGGGGACCTTAAATCATGTGGCAGACGCTCTTAGCTGAGTCACCCTATTACTATCTACAATGGAAGTATCTGTCATAGGATTTGAAAGAATTAAGGATGAATATGTTCAATGCACGTATTTTAAGGATATATACTTAACCGCTCAGGACAATGCCCCTTCTACTATCTCTGCATACTACATCCGTGACGGTTATCTATTTCAGCATACGCAATTATGTATTCCCCGCTCTTCATTACGCCATTTTATTATATGGGAGTTACATAGTGGACGGTTAGGTGGACATTTCGGTCGAGATAAAACTATAACACTAGTAGAGGACAAATTCTTTTAGCTGGGCCTCAAACCAATTGTCAATAAAATCGTAGGGAGTTGCCGTGTACGTCAATTAGAGAAAGGTAACAAGACCAACGCTGGTCTTTACACACCACTTCCGATTCTGTCTGTTCTATGGGAGGACGTTAGCATGTACTTCATATTGGGCCTACCCCTGACATTTAGGCGACATGATTCCATACTGGTCGTAGTGGATCGATTTTCCAAAATGGCCTACTTTATCGCTTGTCATAACACCAACGATGAATTACATGTTGCTAAGTTGTACGTCAAGGAGTTCGTGGCACATCGGGGCGTCCCCAAAACGATAGAGACGTTAAATTTACTAGCTATTTCTGGAAAACACTTTGGAAGCTTTTGGGTACTAGACTTATGTTTTCATCGGCCTATCATCCCCAAACGGATGGGCAAACGGAAGTGGTTAACTGAATCTTGGGTGGTTTACTTCGTTGTTTAGTGGGTGATCATAAAGGTACGTGGGACCTTATTCTTCTTCATGCTCAATTAGCTTACAATAATTCTAAGAATAGGTCCAACGGTTTATCTCCAAATGAGATCGTGCATGGATATAAGGCGCCCGTACCTCTTGACTTGGTTCCGTTACCACCATCTTTTAAATCCAATCAATTTGCACAGGACTTCGCCTCGCATGTTCACACTCTCCATAAGCACCTTACCGAGACGTTAGCTAAACAATATGTTATTTATCAATCGAATGCTAACGTACATAGGCGAGCAGTCCCCTTGAATATTGTTGATTTGGTAATTGTTCGTCTTATCCCTGAACGGATGCCTTCGGGCACCTTCAAGAAATTGGCGAATAGGAGAGCCGGTCTTTTTCGGGTTTTAAAGACGCTAGGCAAAAATGAATATTTATTAAAGTTACCCGCTGATTGGGGAATCTCCCCTGTTTTTTACGTTTCGGATTTAACGCTTTATGTCGCTCCACTACCTGAACTTCCTGTCTCTCCGTTTAATATTTCCACTATACCTTCTAATGGGGTGTGGGGGGGGGGGGTGAGATTGTTTCTGGATCTCTCTCCCCTTCGAATTCTCCGGGTGGTATGTTGCCTATAGATGATGAAACCTGTTTTTCTTCTTTGCCTAACGCATTTCCAAGGTTCCCCCGAACCGCTTTCTTGCCTGACAGATTTTGCAGGATGCAGTGTTTCCCACTCCCGACGGTGACATTCACAGGTTTTTGGTCAGGTGGCGTGGCCGTCCTGCTTCGGACGACTCTTGGATCTCTGCCTCGGAGGTGGATCTTCTAGATAGGGATCTCTTACGTCGTTACCTTCCCGCCCACTCATTGGTGATGAGTCCTTTTGAGTGGGGGGGGGGATTGATGGCGACGACCACCACGACGACCAACTTGGTAATGAAGATGACGTCCATGGCGCACTTGGTGATCATGGGGTAGTGGTGGATGATGATGATGATCCACCGGCCAAAGACTTGTGGCGTCGTAGCGGTCACGGCTACAATCTTCGCCCATGTAACAATATTTAAATTTAATTTATCTTGCTAGTTTGTGGTCTGCATTTATCTTGCTAGTTTGTGGTTTGTATTAAACTATTTTATTTCTGTCATTTTGAACTTGTGGTGTGCGTTTAGCCACTAATTATGGGCTGCTAATAGCCCCTTGGAAGTAAGCCTTATATAAGGCCAAAACTCTTTTTGTCATTTAGACAAATATTGAAATCAACCAAGAATTTTTCCAACCCTAATTTCCTATCTCCCCCCTCCCTCTCTCCTTGCCACCGCCTAAGGGGTCTCCCATCCTTCAAGCTCATGGCCGCCCCCCCTCTCTTCTAAATTTTCTTTCCTTCCCTCATCACTCTTCCTTTCTACATCCTCTCTTCCACGTTCCTATCCAACAATCTCATAGGTTTTTCGGCCAACCTTGGAGGAGAAGATACAAGTGCAAGAAAGAAAGGCTTGGGTGAACTTCTACGGCGTGAAGCGGGGAAGACAGACGAGTTCTGTAACACCCCAGTTTTGCAAGAGGTTCAGTCTGCAATTCTGGAAATTTTTGGGTTTCTAGCAGGAGGCACACGGCCTGCGACACGGGCGTGTCGCAGGGCGTGTCGAGGCCGTGTCGACACTCGGCCCAAGTGTCGACACTTTCGCTCGACAAAGTGTCGAGAGTGGGGCACACGGCCTGCGACACGGGCGTGTCGCAGGGCGTGTCGAGGCCGTGTCGACACTCGGCCCAAGTGTCGACACTTTCGCTCGACAAAGTGTCGAGAGTGGGGCACACGGCCTGCGACACGGGCGTGTCGCAGGGCGTGTCGAGGCCGTGTCGACACTCGTCCCAAGTGTCGACACTTTTGCTCGACAAGGTGTCGAGACTGGGGCACATGGCCTGTGACACGGGCGTGTCACAGGGCGTGTCCCGCTTGGTCGACGATCTTCGCTCGACGTTTTTCCGCGGTGTCGACACAAAGCCTGTCGACGGGTGTCGAGACTTGGCACACGGCTTGGGACACGGGCGTGTCCCAGGCCGTGTCAGCTCTCGGGTTGGTTTCGGGGCCGTGTTGTTGGAGGCACACGGCCGGCCACACGGCCGTGTCACTGGGGACACGGGCGTGTCGGGTTGAACACGGGCGTGTCAGATGCCCGTGTGCGATTCCAGGCGCGTCGATTTGAGACGGCGAATGAGGCACACGGCCCTGGACACGGGCGTGTGCCAGGCCGTGTTCGGCCCAGATCTTCTATTTTCCAGGCGAATCGCGGCCATTCTTTTTCTGGTTTTGGGATCTAACGGTTCAGGCCATCTCTTGGGAAGTTAAGTCCGATTTTAGGGTTGGAAACCCTCATTGTTTTCCAAGTCTTCTCTTTCTAAGTTCTTGAGAAAAGCTAGAGCAAGGAGGAAGAAGAAGAATGTCTTGGGCTGTAGGAAGGGTTTCGGAGCTCCAAATCGCGAACCGAGTCCGGATCCGTGAAGCTTAGATCGTTGCGAAGATTTCCATCCGGCTATTTTGCCATGGCAAGGAAGAGGAGTCGGAAGATAACGACATCTCTCCTCTCGGTCCTTAGGATGCATGTACTAGCATCATTTATTTTCTTTCTCTCTAATTTTTGGGCACCAAACTCTCAAATGAGAGGGGTTTTGGTTTGCCAAGGTTCAAGATTAACCTCTGGGTTGATTGAGTCCGTCCCCGACATATTTTTGCATTAGAGATCCGCTTCGCTAGTGGATTAGGCATGGTGGGTGAAGCCGTGGTCGCGACCGTTAGTCCGACTCGGTGATGTTGCATACGAACTTAGGGATTCGTAGAGATTTCCGTTGCGGCAAGATGGCGCTTGTGTTGTGGTGGTGATTGTCCCGTTTGCTTGAAAAGGTACGTGTAGTCGAACCCGGACAAGGTTAGCTCCTCGTGGCGGTAGATGGTTTCCTTGAGGGACAAGGTTAGCTCCGTATGAGTTGGAGATGGTTTCCTTGGTGGATAAGGTTAGCTCCGCACGAGTTGGAGATGGTTTCCTTGGTGCGCGGGAACGCTGCAGTACAAAGAGGGATTACGATGTACTTAGTCTTGGTTTGTGATGTGCCAAGGAGTGGATATGTCTCCGTGGTCGGATGGCTATCCCGTGACATGTGCGTCATGTGTGGAGAGTGTCCCGGCGAGACATTTCCCCTTCTGTAAGACTGACGAGAATGCCAAGCTTGGGGCAAGCCCGGGCAAAGAGGCCATGAGCGGGTGGGGTCCAGCAAGGCTTCTTAGAATCGGTCGGTCTGTGTCTGTTGGAACCCTGACATGAGACGTCAGGGCTTGTAGGCAAGCCCGGGGCTAAGCCCACGAGCGGGTGGGGCCTTGGCAAGTTTTCCTTGTGGCGGCCTGTGCGCCGTTTGAGGGAGAGGTGTCTCCCTTAGTGTTTGCGGCTTTATGCCAATGGGGAAATGTGAGTACCCAAATGATGTGATGTTGTGCTAGATGCATACGCAGTAGGGTACCTTGGGTGAAGCCCGGGCGTTGCATTCATGTTGCATAGTAGGCCCTTTCTTTATATGCTCAACCAATAGAGAACATGTTTGATGATTGAGACATCCAAGCCTGTTTTAAATGTTATTCTGTTTATAGCTATTTTTATTTCATATGAAGTGCTGACTTGCAGGTTGGAGGGTTCCCCGGGGTCCGTTAGGGGCGGCCGGGAGGAGATGTGTCGTTACACAGTTTGAGGTCAGCCTTTGCTGACCCACGTTACTAATAATTTTTACAGGGCAAGGATCGCATGCAGGAGCTAGCACGCCGGCCAAAAAGGCCTAAGCCCATGAAGTGTTTTTCACTCTTTTGTAGCACTACATTTATGATGATGTTGTTTGAGACTCTTTTGTCCGGCTTGCATGCCGAGGTAGACTAGGAGTGCTGAGCACATTCATGATTGATGTATTATGTCTCTTTTGGACACTTGATGTTAGGCCTAAAGGCCATTTGTTTTACTCTTTAGTGCTGGATAACTTCTAGTCCTGTTTGTTTCCACTGTGTTGTGCAAGTGTTTTGAGTTTGGGTAGTTATATCAACTTATAATACTAAAGCTGTGGCGTTCGTATGCTGTGGGGCCCCGGCCGGACCCATATTATACGTCCACTACAGGGGAGGTGTTACAATTTGGTATCAAAGCCAGGTTTGATTCAAGGTCAGTGCGTAGAGAAGTTATCCACATAAGAGTAATGCGGGACCGTGAGTGTCCTTATGTTTTAGTCTTGAGATTGGAGACTAATCCCTTATTTCTTGTTTTCCTGAAGAGTGCAAGCAACGAGGCGGGCACCTCAAGAGTAAGGGATGATCTCTCGGCGAGCAGTGCTACTGCTCCAGGTCTTCTGGGGACGGGTGTAAACCCGGCTGACTTCTGTCGTATGCTTGCAGAAGCGATGGTGGCATCGCAAGCGGCGGCTGCAGCCCAGGTAGCAACCCCTGCTACACCAGACACGGCGACGGCCGTGCCAGGCGGAGAAGCCAGGCGAGTGGAGCCTTTGGCAAAAAGGGTGGTGGTAGGACATGGAGACCGACACATGAAGTACTTCCTGAGTTTCCATCCCCCGTCTGCAGAGAAAGGAAAGATGGCGGAGTCGAGCGCTTCTCGGTTCCAACCGGTGCAACCAAGGGCTTACAACCTTGGACAGCAGGAAGCGATCCGTCAAACCGATGTGGTGATAGGTATGAAGAAAATTTAAGTTTGCATTTGTGCTTCATACTTTTAGACCCCCTTTTTGTGAGACGTCTTGTTGTAGGCTTCGTGTTAGTTTCCAGATACCTAGCTAGGGTATTGTTCGATACGGGAGCATCGCACTCCTTTCTTGCGGAGAGCTTCGTCCGAAAAATAGGAGTTGGGTCTTTCTCGTCTGGAGCAGAGCTGAAAGTGCGCATGCCCAATGGGTCATCTATGACCACCGGGGTTAAAGGGCGCATTTGTTGGGAGCTAGACGGAGTTGCCTTTGTTTTGGAAGCAGCAGTGTTACCATTAGTAGAGTTCGATGTCATTTTGGGCATGGACTGGCTTGCAGAGCAGCGCGCCAGCATTGACTGTTTATCCAAGGTAGTGACCCTAAAGAGTAAGGGGCAATCGGAAGTCAAATTTGTGGGCCTTTGTGGAGTAGCCCATTCCCTAATTACGGCCATGCAAATGATGCGGGCGGTTAACCAGGGAGGTGTGGCGCTGGTAGCGTTGTTGGAGGTTCGTCTCTCCCAGCTATCTATTGAGGAAGTGCCAGTGGTGGCAGAGTTCAAGGATGTGTTTCCGGATGAACTTCCTGGAGCGCCTCCTCGGCGGGAGATCGACTTCTCGATCGAGTTAGTGTCGGAGGCTAGACCGGTGTCGCGTCCCCCTTTTAGGATGGCACCAAAGGAGTTGGCGGAACTTAAGGTACAGTTACAGGAACTGTTGGAGCAAGGATATATTAGACCCAGTTCTTCACCGTGGAGCGCACCGGTATTGTTTGTTAAGAAGAAAGACGGTAGCATGCGCCTATGCATAGACTACCGAGAGCTGAACAAATTGACCGTCAAGAATAAGTATCCGATTCCTCGGATAGACGATTTGTTTGACCAATTGGTGGGGTCAATGGTATATTCGAAGTTGGACTTGAAGTCAGGCTACTATCAGCTGCGAATTCGAGATGAGGACATACCCAAAACTGCCTTTGGTACAAGGTATGGACACTTTGAGTTTACGGTGATGCCGTTCGGGTTGACGAACGCACCATCGGTGTTCATGGATCTGATGAATCGAGTGTTTCGGGATTACTTGGATTCGTTTGTGGTTGTCTTCATTGATGACATCTTGGTGTACTCCAAGTCTGAAGTGGAGCATGAGACCCACTTGAGAGTGGTCCTGCAAGTGTTAAGGGAGAACCAATTGTTTGCAAAGTTCTCAAAGTGCGAGTTCTGGTTAGCCAAGGTGGCGTTTTTGGGCCACGTGATTAGTGGTGATGGGGTGGCAGTGGATCCAGCGAAAGTGGAGGCCATCAGAGATTGGCCGGTGTTGAGGACCGTGGCGGAAGTCTGAAGTTTTCTTGGACTAGCCTGGTACTATAGGAGATTCGTGGAGAATTTCTCGAAGATAGCTCTACCCCTCACCTCACTCACTCGCAAAGACCATAAGTTTGTGTGGACCCAAGAGTGCGGCCAAGCATTTGAGGCCCTAAAGGAGAGGCTTATGATGGCTCCAATCCTGAGTTTACCGCAAGGGACCGATGGATTTCAGATTTTCAGTGACGCATCGGGATGCGGTTTGGGTTGCGTGTTAGTGCAGCATGGCAAGGTGATAGCTTTTGGGTCTAGACAGCTGAAACCTCATGAGAGGAATTACCCCGTCCATGACTTGGAGTTGGCGGCGGTAATCTTCGCGTTGAAAATATGGCGACACTATGTGTATGGCGCAAGGGTGGAGATCTTCACGGACCATAAAAGCCTGAAGTATCTCTTGGATCAGAAGGACTTGAACATGCGGCAACGCAGATGGGTTGAGTTTCTTGGAGACTACGAAGTGTCGATTCAGTATACGCCGGGTAAAGCCAATGTGGTGGCGGACGCGTTGAGTAGAAAGTACTCGGGGCAAGGAAATTTGATCGAAGCTCATTATGAGCGGTTGGTACGGGAATGGGAGTCCCTTGGATTGGAATGTGTTGCGAGAGGCGAGTCTAGCGTGGCTCGGTTGAACTGGATTGAAGTGCAAAACGACTTGTCTGATCGTATTCGGGAAGCGACTCGATTGGATGTGGAGTTTCAACCTTTTGTGTTGGAGGCTCAAAAGGGCGAGAGCAGCGCCTGGGAGATGATTGGGGGAATCTTGAGAAAGGATGGAAGGGTTTGTGTACCGCAGTTTGGCAATCTCCATGAGGAGTTGATGTTTGAGGCTCACTTCTCAAAGTACTCCATCCACCCGGGCAGTACAAAGATGTACTTGGATATGAAGAAATCCTTTTGGTGGCCGGGGTTGAAGCGAGATGTAGCTTTGTATGTGAGGCGTTGCCAAACATGTGCCTTGGTGAAGGCCGAATGTCAGAAACCGGGCGGGTTCCTGAAGCCCCTTCCAATTCCTGAGTGGAAATTTGAGGACATCTCCATGGACTTTGTGCATGGTTTGCCTAGATCGCAGCATGGTAATGATGCTATTTGGGTGATCGTGGATCGCCTAACCAAGGTGGCTCACTTCATCCCAAATCGGAAAGAGGACAGCGTGGAGAAGCTGGTGGAGTTGTATGTTCGCAACATTGTGCGACTGCACGGAGTTCCTAAGAGCATAGTCAGTGATCGAGATGGACGGTTTACATCTAAGGACTGGAGATTGGTTCAGAAGAGCTTGGGCACGAAGCTAAAGTTCAGTACGACGTTCCATCCTCAAACTGATGGGCAAACGGAGAGAACGAACCGTACTATGGAAGATATGTTGAGAATGTGCGTTCTTGATTTCGGCAAGAGGTGGGAGGATCACCTCTTCATGGTAGAATTTGCGTACAACAATAGTTTTCAAGCAAGCATAAAAATGGCGCCATACGAAGATTTGTATGGGAGGCGGTGTCGAACGCCAATGTCTTGGGCAGAGGCGGGAGACACCAAACTGTTGGTAAAGGACGGGGTGGTTGACGCGTGTGAGTTGGTACGGACCATCCAAGAGCGTATGAAGGTGGCGCAAGACAGGCAAGCAAAATATTTTAATGCTCGTCACCGGAAGTTGGAATTTGTAGTTGGTGATTGGGTTTATCTGAAGGTCAAGCCGTTCAAAGGCGTCTCACGGATTCGCCGACTCAAGAAGCTGAGTCCAAGGTTATTGGGGCCTTTTGAAGTTGTTGAGCGGGTAGGAGAAGCAGCTTATAAGTTGGCGCTGTCCGCAGATTTGAGTGGATTACATGACGTCTTCCACGTCTCCGTTTTGAGGAAAGCCTTGGTGGAGGCTAGCATGGTGATTGAGCCGGCATCGGTGCCGATTGAGGAAGACTTGAGGACGCGAGTCCTTCCAATTGCTATAGAGGATTCGGAGACTCGGCAGTTGCGGAATAAAGAAGTTAAACTCGTGAAAGTTCGATGGGACAACTGCGGTCGTAAGGAGTTCTCTTGGGAACGAGAACAGGCCATGCTAGAAGATTATCCAGAACTCTTCATGTCAGGTACAATTTAAGTTTTGTACCCTTTTGTTTTGAAATTTCGGGACGACATTCTGTTAAGTGGGGGAGAGTTGTAACACCACAGTTTTGCAAGAGGTTCAGTCTGCAATTCTGGAAATTTTTGGGTTTCTGGCAGGAGGCACACGGCCTGCGACACGGGCGTGTCGCAGGGCGTGTCGAGGCCGTGTCGACACTCGGCCCAAGTGTCGACACTTTCGCTCGACAAAGTGTCGAGAGTGGGGCACACGGCCTGCGACACGGGCGTCTCGCAGGGCGTGTCGAGGCCGTGTCGACACTCGGCCCAAGTGTCGACACTTTTGCTCGACAAAGTGTCGAGAGTGGGGCACACGGCCTGCGACACGGGCGTGTCGCAGGGCGTGTCGAGGCCGTGTCGACACTCGTCCCAAGTGTCGACACTTTTGCTCGACAAGGTGTCGAGACTGGGGCACATGGCCTGTGACACGGGCGTGTCCCGCTTGGTCGACGATCTTCGCTCGACGTTTTTCTGCGGTGTCGACACAAAGCCTGTCGACGGGTGTCGAGACTTGGCACACGGCTTGGGACACGGGCGTGTCTCAGGCCGTGTCAGCTCTCGGGTTGGTTTCGGGGCCGTGTTGTTGGAGGCACACGGCCGGCCACACGGCCGTGTCACTGGGGACACGGGCGTGTCGGGTTGAACACGGGCGTGTCGGATGCCCGTGTGCGATTCCAGGCGCGTCGATTTGAGACGGCGAATGAGGCACACGGCCCTGGACACGGGCGTGTGCTAGGCCGTGTTCGGCCCAGATCTTCTATTTTCCAGGCGAATCGCGGCCATTCATTTTCTGGTTTTAGGATCTAACGGTTCAGGCCATCTCTTGGGAAGTTAAGTCCGATTTTAGGGTTGGAAACCCTCATTGTTTTCCAAGTCCTCTCTTTCGAAGTTCTTGAGAAAAGCTAGAGCAAGGAGGAAGAAGAAGAAGGTCTTGGGCTGTAGGAAGGGTTTCGGAGCTCCAAATCGCGAACCGAGTCCGAATCCGTGAAGCTTAGATCGTTGCGAAGATTTCCATCCGGCTATTTTTCCATGACAAGGAAGAGGAGTCGGAAGGTAACGACATCTCTCCTCTCGGTCCTTAGGATGCATGTACTAGCATCATTTATTTTCTTTCTCTCTAATTTTTGGGCACCAAACTCTTAAATGAGAGGGGTTTTGGTTTGCCAAGATTCAAGAGGAACCTCCGGGTTGATTGAGTCCGTCCCCGACATATTTTTGCATTAGAGATCCGCTTCGCTAGTGGATTAGGCATGGTGGGTGAAGCCGTGGTCGCGACCGTTAGTCCGACTCGGTGATGTTGCATACGAACTTAGGGATTCGTAGAGATTTCCGTTGCGGCAAGATGTCGTTTGTGTTGTGGTGGTGATTGTCCCGTTTGCTTGAAAAGGTACGTGTAGTCGAACCCGGACAAGGTTACCTCCTCGTGGCGGTAGATGGTTTCCTTGAGGGACAAGGTTAGCTCCGTATGAGTTGGAGATGGTTTCCTTGGTGGATAAGGTTAGCTCCGCACGAGTTGGAGATGGTTGCCTTGGTGCGCGGGAACGCTGCAGTACAAAGAGGGATTACGATGTACTTAGTCTTGGTTTGTGATGTGCCAAGGAGTGGCTATGTCTCCGTGGTCGGCTGGCTATCCCGTGACATGTGCGTCATGTGTGGAGAGTGTACCGGCGAGACTAGTCCCCTTCTATAAGACGGACGAGAATGCCAAGCTTGGGGCAAGCCCGGGCAAAGAGGCCATGAGAGGGTGGGGTCCAGCAAGGCTTCTTAGAATCGGTCGGTCTGTGTTTGTTGGAATCCTGACATGAGACGTCAGGGCTTGTAGGCAAGCCCGGGGCTAAGCCCACGAGCGGGTGGGGCCTTGGCAAGTTTTCCTTGTGGCGGCCTGTGCGCCGTTTGAGGGAGAGGTGTCTCCCTTAGTGTTTGCGGCTTTATGCCAATGGGGAAATGTGAGTACCCAAATGATGTGATGTTGTGCTAGATGCATACGCAGTAGGGTACCTTGGGTGAAGCCCGGGCGTTGCATTCATGTTGCATAGAAGGCCCTTTCTTTATATGCTCAACCAATAGAGAACATGTTTGATGATTGAGACATCCAAGCCTATTTTAAATGTTCTTCTGTTTATAGCTATTTTTATTGCATATGAAGTGCTGACTTGCAGGTTGGAGGGTTCCCCGGGGTCCATTAGGGGCGGCCAGGAGGAGATGTGTCGTTACACAGTTTGAAGTCAGCCTTTGCTGACCCACGTTACTAATAATTTTTACAGGGCAAGGATCGCATGCAGGAGCTAGCACGCCGGCCAAAAAGGCCTAAGCCCATGAAGTGTTTTTCCCTCTTTTATAGCACTACATTTATGATGATGTTGTTTGAGACTCTTTTGTCCGGCTTGCATGCCGAGGTAGACTAGGAGTGCTGAGCACATTGATGATTGATGTATTATGTCTCTTTTGGACACTTGATGTTAGGCCTAAAGGCCATTTGTTTTACTCTTTAGTGCTGGATAACTTCTAGTCCTGTTTGTTTCCGCTGTGTTGTGCCAGTGTTTTGAGTTTGGGTAGTTATATCAACTTATAATACTAAAGTTGTGGCGTTCGTATGCTGTGGGGCCCCGGCCGTACCCATATTATACGTCCACTACAGGGGAGGTGTTACAATTTGGTATCAGAGCCAGGTTTGATTCAAGGTCAGTGCGTAGAGAAGTTATCCACATAAGAGTAATGCGGGACCGTGAGTGTCCTTATGTTTTAGCTCAATTGGTGATGAGAGTTGAAGGAACTCCATAGTTAAGCGTGCTCGGGCTGGAGAAATTCTGGGATGGGTGACCTCCTGGGAAGTCCCCGTAGTGCGGGCTTGACTATAGAGTTTACCTCATCAAAGGGAGGCTTTGGCCACCAACAACCCGCCAGTGGGCAGAGGCGCCGATTGAGGCAGTCCATGGAGAGGGGTTGGGGTGCTTGGGCTGTAGCCCGGTAACGGTCCGCTTGAGGCGTAGTGGTGTTGATCCACGGACGGCAAAGGGGACGTTACAAAAAAGTGCACTTTTATTATAACGCCCTAGCCGATCCAACGTGACAACGTCACGGCTCCGCTCTAGGCGACGCTACCGGGCTGCAGCCCAAGCACTCCAACCCCTCTCCCTCCACAGGCGGGTTGTTGGTTGCCACAGCCTCCCTTTGATGAGGCAAACTCGATAGTCAAGCCCTCACTACGGGGACTTCCCAGGAGGTCACCCATCCCAGTACTACTCCAGCCCGAGCACACTTAACTATGGAGTTCTTTCAACTCTCATCACCAATTGAGCTGCAGCTCAACTGGTGATGAGAGTTGAAAGAACTCCATAGTTAAGCGTGCTCGGGCTGGAGTAGTAATGGGATTGGTGACCTCCTGTGAAGTCCCCGTAGTGCGGGCTTGACTATCGAGTTTGCCTCATCAAAGGGAGGCTGTGGCCACCAACAACCCGCCTGTGGAGGGAGAGGGGTTGGGGTGCTTGGGTTGCAGCCCGGTAGAGTCGCCTAGAGCGGAGCCGTGACGTTGTCAAGTTGGATCGGCTAGGGGCGTTACAAGTTCTTCATTTGTGGTGCGCTTCCCGCAGATTTTCGAGGGAAGAGCGATTAATTCTTGTGGATCCAAACATCTTAGATCTGCGTTTCCGAGAGGGGTAACGAAATTCCTACACAAGAGATTTTCCCTCTTTGATAGTTCTTATGGTGGACGATTTTTGCGTGGATTTTCGAAGCCTTAATTTTCACGGTATTACTCATAATAGATTTGTGATTTTCGTTTGTTTCCGATAACTCCCGAGAGGATTGGAGATCCTTGCTTTTTTTCTTTAGTTGGGATAGATCCTACCACTTTCGAATCGTGATTTCTTTGGTGGATATATTTTGGTACAACTCCAAGCTCATCAGAACAAATATTGTTCCTTTTAGCCGGAGAGGATTTTGGACTATAGCTAATCTCCGATCCACGTGCGGCTCGGCTACTCATAAATTAGCGCGAGAGATAAATAAAATCCATTGTATTTGCTATGTTTCGTTAGTGTTCGGAAAAGAGGGCGTTGAACGTAGCGAGAGTCGTCGATACGCCGCCCGTATAGGATCTTTTAGGATGGGTCTACATCAGTTTGACTTACAAGCGTCGTTACTACCGCTAGGGGAGCTAGATGTGATCTTTGGTTTGGACTGGCTCTCGGAGCAGCAATCTTACATTGATCAAAATCGCAAGGAAGTCAAGTTGGGAGCTGGTCGTGAGACGACATTTGTGGGCTTGAAAGGGGTCGAGCATGACGTTGATGTTTGCTCTTCAGATGGTTAAGGCGGTTCGGTGTGATGCCAAACCGGTGATATGCTCTTCGTATCAACTCGCGCCTAAGGAGATGGCGGAGCTGAAGGTGCAACTTCAAGAGTTGTTGGAGCAAGGTTGTGTGCGTCCAAGTTCGTCTCCTTGGAGCGCACCGGTCCTTTTTGTGAAGAAGAAGGATGGAAGCTTGAGACTTTGTATTGATTATCGAGAGTTGAACAAGCTAACGGAGAAGAACAAGTACCTGATCCCAAGGATTGATGATCTATTCGATCAGTTAGTCGGGTCATCGGTGTACTCTAAGTCTGGTTACTAAGTCTGGTTACTATCAGCTGAGAATAAGGGAGAGTGATATCCCTAAGACAGCATTCAGTACGAGATACGGGCATTACGAGTTTACGATCATGCCATTTGGGCTGACTAATGTGCCGTCGGTGTTCATGGATTTGATGAACAGGACCTTCAGGGAGTACTTGGACAATTTTGTGATCGTCTTCATCGACGACATATTGGTGTACTCGCATAGTGAGGAGGATCACTTAAAGCATCTGCATTTGGTGTTGGAGATGCTGAGGAGGAATCAATTGTACGCCAAGTTCTCCAAATGCGAGTTTTCGTTGTCCTCAGTAGTGTTCCTTGGTCACATAGTCAGTGGAGAGGGCATTGCGGTGGATCCGGCGAAAATTGTTGCGATACGAGAGTGGCTTGTGTTGTCTACTGTAGCGGAAGCCCGGAGTTGTCTGGGGCTTGACGGCAAGTAAAGGCTCTTCGTGGAGAACTTCTCGCGTATAGCATTACCCCCCCCCCCCCCCCCACGACTCTGACGAGGAAAGATCAGAAGTTTGTTTGGACGCCGGGGTGCGCACGAGCTTTTGAAGAGTTGAAGAGTCGATTGACCAAAGTGCCTGTGTTGAGTTCACCGAGTGGGACAGAAGGCTTTGAGATCTACAGCGATGCTTCGGGCAGTGGACTGGGTTGTGCCCTACTACAACATGGTAGTGTGATAGCGTATGGCTCGTGACAGCTGAAAGTGCATGAGAGGAATTATCTTGTCCATGATATGGAGTTAGCGGCCGTGATTTTTGCCTTGAAGCTGTGGAGCCACTATTTGTATGGGGTGAAGGTCGATATCTATGCCGACCACAAGAGCCTGAAATACTTGTTGGATTAGAAAGATCTAAACATGCGACAAAGGAGATGGATGGAGTTCCTGGGGGACTACACGTTCAAAATTCACTATGTGCATGGGAAAGGCAACACGGTTGAGGATGCATTGAGTCGCAGGGCCCCTGTAACACCCCCTATCCGTCACATAGCATATAGCAGTAGGTCCGGCCAGGGCCCGACAGCATATAGCACAGACAGACCCGGCGGTTACTCAATGGAAACCATCCAACTAATATACAACGTGTTACACAGAGTCATTTTAGCAGAAGTAGTTTTAATAGTTGCATTAATAAAGAACCCGACACTAGAATGAATGCACACTATAAAGCCACCAGGAATGAACGCACAAATACACAAGTACTGACCTTATGGCCTAACAATTGTTTTCCTCAAATTACATGTTTTTCAAACCTCGGCACGCAGTCCGGTCATACATGAAAAAAAGAAAACACTCAAAATAAGGCCTTCGAGGACCGGCTCAGCAACTTGGACTTTAACCCGCTATTTACCGCTCGGTCCTGCAGCACCTACAAGAAACAATCCACCGCAACGGTGGCAAACAAAATCAACGGTCAGCTATGCTGACCAAACTATAACGATCCTGCCCCCAAACTCGTGCCGGCGATGCTCCTTCCCTGCACTTTATTAGCATAATCAGCAGTAGAGTAAAAACACTACATCACAGGAGTAGGCACGCACGGCCACACACCCCGTGCACTCAGGGCACATTCTCGGTGAACCGGTCAATGTCACGTCAATTTAAGCCATAAACATTTCGGTCTCACCACCGCCACTTTGACGGCCAATCCAATGAGCATTTAGGTCCTTCCGGGGGATGTCACGTCAATTTAAGCCATAGACAACCCGAGACCTCCTATCTATTCCAAAGGCAAGTCCCACGTATCTTTAGGTCGCTTGTACTGAACGACATAGACCGGGCACGGTTCCTCTTAACCCGTTGCTCACATCGTAACGTCAATTTAAGCCATATGTGCGGGTTAGCTCCCCGAGTCCCAAATCATTTACACACCTCACATAACCCAGTTATGTTCAAGTAGGCTCGCCGGTCACCATTTTGGCAGAATCACGTGTCTGCCAGTTTTTTGGGTGCACCTTGGAGTTAATCCCCAAGGCTCCCTGTTGCAATCTAGCTCATAGAAAATCCGGAAAACAACCATTTGCACGGAGTCTTCTCCGGCCATTTATGCGATGCAACATCACCGATCCAGACCAACTTGTCCGGGTAGGCTTCATACATCATGCCTATATCTGTTCTTTAATACGGACTCTACATGTACACAACAGAGACTATTCATGTATACCCGAAGGAACGCCTCAAACTCACCGCAAACTCGCGAGAGCGGTCTTCCGTATGCAACAGAATTAAAGCTTCACATGTTTAAGTAGAGAATCATTACCCTAGCATTCTTCCTTGGCGCCATGGAAAAGTATGCAGATAAAAAGCACCGCACCCTCCTTGCCTCCGTAGTTCCGAAGTCGGCTCGTGATTTGGAGCTCTGAAACTCCGTCGGTGACCGGATCTAGCCTTCTTCTTCCTCCTTGCACTCCTCTCTCTCTAGATCTTAGAAAGAGAGAAGGTGAACAGAAATGAGGGATTTGAAACCATATTCTCGGGTATATCCCATTAGGAACAACACCCAGCCGTCGGATCCCAGAATAAAGAAACGAACGGCCACGATCCGGGCCTGAAATGGAAAATTTGGGTCGATCACAGCTCCTGACCCATCCACGTCAAACTCGAACACAGCTTGTGTCGAGACATTTTGTCGAGACCATGTGTTGAGACTATCGAGACCCTGCCGAGACCCTGTGTCGAAACCCTATGTCGAGACCCTGTCGACACCCTTTGTCGACACCCTGTGTCGACACTCTGTGTCGACATCCTATCTCGACACCCTGGCGTTGTGTCGACACCTCAGCCTTGTGTCGACACCGCAGGCGTTATGTCCACACCGCAAGCCTAGTATCGACACCGCAGCCTTGTGTCGACACCGTAGGCCTTGTGTCGACACCATGGCCCTTATGTCGACACCATGGCCCTTGTGTCGACACCATGGACCTTGTGTCGACACCATGGCCCTTGTGTCGACACCATGGCCCTTGTGTCGACACCAGATGGGGCTCCTAACGCTGACCGTCACACTTTTGAATTTTGGGGCGTTACAACTCTCTCCCCCTTAAAAAAGAATTTCGTCCCGAAATTACCAAAATTAAAAGGTACACAAAGCATAATTGGTACCTGAAAGGAATAACTCTGGGTACTCCTCCAGTATGGATTGTTCTCGCTCCCAAGAGAGATCCTCACAACCGCAATTGTCCCAACGGACCTTGACCATCCTGATCTCTTTATTGCGTAGCCGTTTGACCTCCGAGTCCTCAATACGTACGGGCTTGACCTTCGTCGTCAACCCATTATCCACCGGCACTTGATCCACCGCAATCACATGCGAAGGCTCTTGCACCGCCTTCCGTAGCACTGATATATGGAATACATCATGTAGACCACTAAGCTCCACGGATAGCTTCAACCGATACGCTGCTTCACCAATCCGCTCCAGAACCTCAAACGGTCCACGGTATCTCGGGCTTAGATTCTTCAAGCGCCGCACCCGCGAGACACCCTTGAACGGCTTGATCTTCAAGTACACACAGTCGCCAACAGCGAACTCCACATTCCTGTGCTTGGCATTATAGTACTTAGCCTGGCGGTCTTGAGCGATTAGTAGCCTTTCCCGAATGGTTCGCACCAACGAAGTAGCATCTTCCACCTCTTGGCGTTTGTATAACTTTGACTCACCCGTTTCCAACCAAGACAATGGCGTGCGATATCTTCTACCATAAAGGTCCTCGAAAGGCGCCATTTGTATGCTTGCCTGGTAGCTGTTGTTGTACGTGAACTCCACCAAGTATAGGTGGTCCTCCCACTACTTTCCAAAGTCCAGGACGCACATGCGAAGCATGTCTTCCATTGTCCTATTGACCCTCTCAGTCTGACCATCCGTCTACGGATGAAAGGCTGTGCTAAAACTAAGCTTTGTCCCCAACATTTACTGCACCAGCTTCCAATCATTAGACGTGAAACGCCCATCTCGGTCACTCACGATGCTGTGAGGCACCATGAAGCCGATAATATTGTCCACATACAGCTTTGCCAATTTCTCAACCGGATCATCCTTCCTATGCAGAATGAAATGTGACACCTTCGTTAGACGATCTACGACCACCCAAATGGCGTCGTTCCCTTTTTGCGACCTTAGAAGCCCGTGCACAAAGTCCATAGTAATGTCGTCAAACTTCCACTTCGGAATAGGCAAGGACTTCTAGAATCCTCCCGGCTTTTGGCATTCCGCCTTCACCAAGGCGCATGTCTGACACTTCACCACGTACATTGCCACATCCTTCTTCAGTCCTGGCCACCAGAACAATTTCTTCACATCACAGTACATCTTCGTGCTCCCCGGGTGAATCATGTACTTGGTATTATGCGCCTCGTACAACAATTGCACCCGCAAAGTGCCCACATTTGGGACGCACAGACGACCGTCTTTCCAAAGCAAACCATCCACAACCTCATATTGGGAATTTGACCCATCCAGATCCTCTATCATAAGCTGCTTCATGCTGCTATCCACATCCAAAGTATACCGAATCCGATCAGCCAGGTCATACTGAACTTCTGTCCAATTCAATAGCGCTTCAGCACTCGACTGCTTGTCTACGCAAGAGATCTCCAATACCTCCAACTCCCGAACCAATCGCCCGTCATGGACCGACAACCAATTGGCTTGAGCTGGGGCCCGGCGACTCAACGCGTCTGCAACCGCATTGCCTTTACCAGGCACATAATGGATCTGGAGCGTGTAGTCCCCCAGGAACTCCATCCATATCCTCTGTCGCATGTTTAGATCATTCTGATCCAACAAATATTTCAGGATCTTGTGGTCGGTAAAGATATCGACCCTTACCCCATACAAGTAGTGCCTCCACAGCTTCGAGGCAAAAATCACGGCCGCTAACTCCAAGTCATGGACCGGTTAATTCCTCTCATGCACTTTCAGCTGTCTCGAGCCATACGCTATCACACTTCCGTGCTGCAGCAGCACACAACCCAAGCCAATGCCCGAAGCATCGCTATAGATTTCAAAGCCTTCGGTCCCACTCGGCAAACTCAGCACAGGCGTCGTGGTCAACTGACACTTCAACTCCCCCAAAAGCTCGTGCGCACTCCGGCATCCAAACGAACTTCTGCTCCTTCCTCGTCAAAGTAGTGAGAGGTAACACTATCCGCGAGAAGTTCTCCACGAAGCGCCTGTAATAGATGGCAAGCCCCAGAAAACTCCGGACTTCCGCTACCGTAGCAAGCACAGGCCACTCTCGTATCGCAACAATCTTCGCCGGATCCACCGCAATCCCCTCTCCACTCACTATATGACCGAGGAATGCCACTGAGGACAACCAAAACTCATATTTCGAGAACTGGGCGTACAATTGATTCCTCCTCAGTGTCTCCAAAACCATGTGAAGATGCTTGAAGTGATCCTCCTCCCTCTGCGAGTACATCAAAATATCGTTGATAAAGACGATCACAAATTGGTCCAAGTACTCCCTGAAAGTCATGTTCATCAAATCCATGAACACTGACGGGGCATTTGTCAGCCGAAATGGCATGACCGTAAACTCGTAATGCCCGTACCTCGTGCTAAAAGCTGTTTTGGGGATATCACTCTCCCTTATCCTCAGCTGATAGTATCCATACTTAAGATCCAACTTTGAGTACATCGTCGACCCGACTAATTGATCAAATAGATCATCAATCCTCTGGATCGGGTACTTGTTCTTCTCCGTTAGCTTTTTCAATTCTCGATAATCAATACAAAGTATCAAACTTTCGTCCTTCTACTTTACAAAGAGGACTGGTGCGCTCCAAGGCGACAAACTTGGATACACATACCCTTGCTCCAACAACTCTTGTATTTGAACCTTCAGCTCCGCCATTTCCTTAGGCGCTAGCCGATACGGAGAGCGTGACACAGGTTTAGAACCTAGCACTAGCTCAATCGTGAAATCTATCTCCCGTTGAGGAGGGGCTCCAGGAAGATCACCAGGGAACACATCAGGGTACTCTGATACCACTGAAATACTATCCAATGTAGGTTTAGTCTTTGCAACCTCCACTAGTGTAAAGAACAGCTCTGCACCAGCATGAACCGCCTTCACCACCTGAAGAGCAGACATCAATGTCTTGCTCGACCCTTTTAAGCCTGTAAAAGTCGTCTCACGACCTGTTCCCAACTTGACTTCCTTACGACCGCAATCAATATAATCTTGCTGCTCCGAGAGCCAGTCCATGCCAAATATTATGTCGAACTCCACAACCGGCAGTAGCGACGCTAGCAAATTAAACTCCTAACTCCCAATACGAATCTGAACGCCACAGATTCTCTCCGCGCGCATCGAACACCCATTGGGCAACATCACATCCAGTTTGTCCTTCGCCATCGAAGAAGGTACTCCGATGCGCGATATGAACCCTTCGGACAAAAAGGAGTGTGAAGCTCCCGTATCAAAGAGTGCCCTCGTCGAATACTCGCAAATCAAAACAAATCCTAAGCAAGCAGTGGTAAGCTAACACGCACATAATAAGTATAAAACAATTTGACTTGCTATAAATTTAAACCATACCTGTCACCACATCCGCTTTTTTAATGGCCTCATGTTGGCCAAGATTGTAAACTCTTGGTTGAGTCAGAGCATAATGGGATGCGGTTGACTCTACCGTCTTGCCCTTCTCTTCATAAGTTGCTCCCGGCTTCCTCTCAGACTTGGGATGTCTGCTCCAGCAGTCGCAGGCAAAGTTCCCCTGCTTTCCATAAGTAAAACATGCACCTGAGGTCCGACCCGTAGTCGCCCCAGAAGCACTAGAAGAGGGGGCTGGACCCGAGGTCCTAGCCTTCTTGTAGAACTTACGATAACCAAACTTCGAAGTAGTCTGCACTTTAAACTCCGTCTTCATATCACCAGGGCTTTTCTTTGCTTGCACATTCTTCAAGACTTTCTCCAAAGACCGGGCCGTGCTGACTAGGGTCAAGAAGCCCTGCGTCTTAGGCCCTGAGAGCAGTAGCCTCAAGTCATCTCTCAGCCCTTCGTAGAAACGGTTCGTCCTGCGCTCCTTATCCGCGAATGTGGAGCTAGCGTACCGACCCAAATGAGTAAACTCGTGGATATACTCATCCACGCTACTCTCTCCTTGCACGAACCTCTGGAACTCATTCTCCAAAGCTATCCTCTGAGTCGAAGGAAGGTACCTTACCAAGAACAGTCCCAAAAACTCTTCTATCGGGACGTCCGTAAGTTGCCTTCCTCTCAAGTGATACAGCTCTAAACCTTCCCACCACAGCCTAACTTCTCCGTCCAACAGGAATGTGGCTATAGTGGTCATCTTCCACTCCTCCGTTTCAGTAGCTGTCAGGACTCTCTTCACTCAGGAGAGCCAGTATTCAGCTTGAGATGGGGTTCCCAACCCCGAGAACACCGGAGGATTAAAGCTTCATAACGTGCTTGAGCTGTCTTTCAGTTGCTCGCCTCGGCACCAAAGGCTCCACTACTACCTGCTCCACTCTTCTCGGCTCAACCTCTGGAAGAGGTACCTGCTCCAACGCAGGAGCGAGCTGCTGCATTTGCCTAGCAGGCTACGCATTGATCATGACAAACACTGCTTTGGCAACCAATCGTATGGCTTCAGCCGATGGAGGTGTTGCAGAAGCATCATTTGGTGCACTACTAGCCTCAGAAACTCGGCGTTCTGACGGCCCATGTAACACCCTCTATCCGTCGCATAGCATATAGCAGTATGTCCGGCCGGGGCCCGACGTCGTATGCCACAGACAGACCGGGTGGTTACTCATGGAAACCATCCAACCAATTATAACGTCCTACACAGAGCATTCTAGCGGAAGCAGATTAATAAGTTGCAATAAAGAAACCATCACTAAAGCATGAATGTCCACTAATATCAAATAGGAATGTTATACATACACCAGTACAAGCCTTAAGGCCTTACAAAATGGTTCACTTGATATTACATGTTTTACAAACCACGGCACCCAGGCCTGTCATACATGAATAAAAACAGTAAACACTCCAATTAGGCCTTCGAGGGCCGGCTTCGCAAATTGGGCTTTAGCCCGCTATTGAACGCTTGGTCCAGCAGCACCAGCAAGAAACAACAAAACCACCGCACGGTGGCAAACAAGGCAACGGTCAGTAATGCTGACCAAATTATAACGATCACGCCCCCAACCCGGGGCGGCGATGCTCCTTCCCTGCATTTCATTAGCATAAGCGAGCAATTTATCAATATTCATTTCATCACAGGCGTAGGCTCATACGGCCACACACCCCGTGCACTCAGGGCACATTCTCGGTGAACACAGTCTAAGTTTGCCGACTCACCACCATCCCTTTTAACAGCCAAACAATGAGCAGTTTGTCTTCCCGACATGGGTCACGGTAATTAAAACCCTATACCGCCAAAGACTATCATCTATGCCAATGGCTCTAATCCAAACGGCATAGAATAGGTACGGTTCCATCTAACCCGTGCTCACAACGCCACAATAATTTAAACCATATGCGCCCGCAACGGTAATTTAAACCATATGCGCAGGTCAAACTTCTCCCGAGTCCCGTTTCCATCACATTTCACATAACCCGGTTATGTTCAAGTTGGCACTCAGGCCACCAAGTTGGCAAGATCACACATCCGCCCAGTTTTCCGGGTGCACCTTTGGGTTAATCCCCAAGGCTCCCTGTTGCAATCTACCGTGTAGAAAATCCGAAAAACAACCAATAGCACATAGTCTTCTCCGTCATTATGCAATGCAACATCACCGATCCAGACCAACATGTCCGGAAAGGCTTCACACATCATGCCTATTTCCGTACTCGCTTACGGACTCTACACAACGGGGACTTTACATATCTACCCGAAGGAATGCATCCAACTCACCGCAAACTCGCGAGAGCGGGCTTACTATGCAAAGAAGGAGAGCTACACATGCTCAAGAAGAGGATCGTTACCCTTGCATTCTTCTTTGGCACCATGGAAAAGTAAGCGAATGAAAAGCACCGCACTAGCTTTGCCTCCGAGGATCCGGAGTCGGCTCGCGATTTGGAGCTTCGAAGCTCCTCCAATGGCCGGATCTAGCTTCTTCTTCCTTCCTTGGCTCTCCTCTCTCTCTAAGCTTTAGAAAGATAACAACTCATGAAAAAGTGAGGGTTTCTAAGGCCCAATCCCGGGTATATCCTATCAGGAACAACCCCCAGCCGTTGGATCACCAATTAAAGAAACGAACGGAATTGATTCGGGACTGAAATGTCCAAGCTGGACAGCACACGGCCTGGCACACGCCCGTGTCCAGGGCCGTGTGCCTCATTCGCCGTCAAAATTGACGCGCTTGGAACAACACACAGGCATCGAACACGCCCGTTTTCGACTTGACACACCTGTGTTCCACCTGACACAGTCGTGTGTCCGGCCGTGTACCCCCATCGATTTAACCCGAAAACAATCCGAGAACTACACGGGTTCTAGGACACGCCCGTGTCCTTGCCTGTGTCTACCTCAACACGCCTGGGCTCCAGGCCGTGTACACGGTCTCGACACTCGACACTTCGTCGAGCGAAGATCATCGACCTGACGACACGGCCGTGGACACACCCGTGTCCTAGGCCTCGTGCCATGTCTCGACACATCGTCGAGCGAAATTCGTCGACTCCCCGGGACGAGTGTCGACACTGGTCGACACGCCCTGCGACACGCCCGTGTCGCAGGCCGTGTGTCATGTCTCGACACTTCGTCGAGCGCAGAGTGTCAACTTCGCGGGCTGAGTGTCGACACGGGTCAACATGCCCTGCGACACGCCCGTTTCGCAGGCCGTGTGCCCAGTCTCGACACGATGTCGAGAGCAAAAATGTCGACTTCGCCGGCTGAGTGTCGACACAAGCTTGACACGCCCTGGGACACGCCCGTGTCCCAGGCCGTGTGCCTCCTGCCAGAACCAAAAACTGGACCAAAACGTCCCCGTCGCTCCTTTGAGTTTCGGGGCGTTACAACTCTCCCCCTCTTAAAAGAATTTCGTCCACGAAATTATATAAAGGAAAGACATGTACAAAACCAAAATTTGTACCTGAGCGGAACAACTCCAGATACTTGTCAAGCATAGTCTGCTCTCGCTCCCAAGAGAGCTCCTCACGACTGCAATTGTCCTACCGGACCTTGACCATCCTTATCTCTTTATTGCGTAGCCGCTTGACCTCCGAGTCCTCAATGCGCACGGGCTTGACTTTCGTCGTCAACCCACTATCCACCGGCACTTGATCAACCGCGATCACTTCCGTAGGATCCTGCACCGCCTTCCGAAGCACCGAAATATGGAATACATCATGTAAACCACTAAGCTCCACTGAAAGCTTCAACCGATAGGCCGCTTCACCAACTCGCTGCAGAACCTCAAACGGCGCAAGGTACCTCGGGATTAGCTTTTTTAAACGCCGCACCCGCGAGACACCCTTGAACGTCTTGATAATTAAGTACACATAGTCGCCCACAGCGAACTCCACGTTCCTTTGCTTGACATTATAGTACTTCGCTTGCCGGTCCTGAGCGATAAGCAACCTCTCCCGAATGGTTCTCAACAAAGAAGTAGCATCCTCCACTTCTAAACGCTTATACAACTTTGACTCACCCGTTTCTTGCCAAGACAACGGCGTGCGACATTTTCTACCATATAGGGCCTGGAAGGGCGCCATTTGAATACTCGCTTGGTAGCTATTGTTGTATGCGAACTCCACCAAATAAAGGTGGTCTTCCCATTGCTTCCCAAAATCCAAGACACACATGCGGAGCATGTCTTCCATGGTACTTTTGACCCTCTCGGTCTGCCCATCCGTTTACGGATGGAAGGCTGTGCTGAATTTCAACTTTGTCCCCAACATTTGTTGCACTAGCCTCCAATCATTAGACGTGAACCACCCATCTCGGACACTCACGATGCTGCGGGGCACACCATGAAGCCGTACTATGTTATCCACATAAAGTTTTGCAAACTTCTCCATCGGGTCATCCTTCTTATGCGGAATAAAATGCGACACCTTCATTAGCCGATCCACGACCACCCAAATGGCGTCGTTCCCCTTTTGCGACCTTGGCAAACCGTGCACAAAGTCCATAGAGATGTCGTCGAATTTCCACTTCGGAATAGGCAAGGACTTAAGAAATCCTCCCGGCTTTTGGCACTCCGCCTTCACCAAGGCGCAAGTTTGGCACTTCTCTACGTAGAGCGCCACATCCTTATTCAAACCCGGCCACCAAAACAGTTTCTTGACATCGCGGTACATCTTCGTGCTCCCCGGGTGAATTGAGTACTTGGTATGGTGCGCCTCGTACAATAATTCCACCCGCAAATTACCCACACTTGGGATGCACATACGACCGTCTTTCCAAAGTAATCCATCCTCCACGATGAATTGGAAATTTGACCCATCCAGTGCCTCTACCATGAACTACTTCATATGAGCATCCATATCCAAAGCCTGCCGAATATGATCAGCCAGGTCATATTGGACTTCAGTCCAATTCAGAACTGCTTCAGCACTTGATTGCCTATCCACACAAACAATCTCCAACGCCTCCAACTCTAGTACCAACCGCTCATCATGAACCGATAGCCAATTGGCTTGAGCTGGGGCTCGGCGACTCAACACGTCCGCAACCGCATTCCCTTTACCAGGCACGTAGTGGATCTTGAATGTATAGTCCCCCAGGAACTCCATCCATCTACACTGCCGCATATTCAGATCCTTCAGATCAATCAGATACTTCAGGCTCTTGTGATCGGTGTAGATATCAATCTTCACACCGTACAAATAGTGTCTCCACAGCTTTAAGGCAAAAATCAAGGCCGCTAACTCCAAGTCATGGACCGGATAATTCCTCTCGTGCACTTTCAGCTGTCTCGAGCCATAAGCTATCACACTTTCGTGTTGCAGTAGCACGCAACCCAAACCGCTGCCCGAAGTATCACTATAAATCTCATAGCCTTCGGTCTCACATGGCGAACTCAGCACAGGCGCCGTGGTCAACCGACACTTCAACTCCTCAAAAGCTCGCGCGCACTCCGGCATCCAAACGAACTTATGTTCCTTCCTCGTCAAAGTAGTGAGACGTAACGCTATTCGCAAGAAGTTCTCTACGAAGCGCCTATAATAGCCGGTAAGCCCCAGAAAGCTCCGGATTTCCGCTACCGTAGCAAGCTCAGGCCACTCCCGTATCGCAATAATCTTCGCCGGATCCACAGCAATACCCTCTCCACTCACTATATGACCGAGGAATGCCACTGAGGATAACCAAAACTTGCACTTCGAGAACTTGGCATACAGTTGATTCCTCCTAAGCGTCTCCAAAACCAAATGAAGATGCTTGAAGTGATCTTCCTCACTTTGCGAGTACACCAAAATATCGTTGATGAAGACGATCACAAAATGGTCCAAGTACTCCCTGAAAGTCTTGTTCCTCAAATCCATGAACACTGACGGCACATTAGTCAGCCCAAACAGCATGACCGTAAACTCATAATGCCTGTATCTTGTACTAAACGCTGTCTTCGGGATATCACTCTCCCTTATTCGCAGCTGATAGTACCCAGCCTTGAGATCCAACTTCGAGTACACTGTCGACCCGACCAACTGATCAAAAAGATCATTAATCCGGGGGATCAGGTACTTGTTCTTCTCCGTAAACTTGTTGAGCTCCTGATAATCAATACATAGCCTCAAGCTTCCGTCCTTCTTCTTAACAAAGAGGACCGGTGCGCTCCAAGGCGAAGAACTCGGGCGCACATACCCTTGCTCCAACAACTCTTGCAGTTGAACTTTCAGCTCCGCCATTTCCTTAGGCGCTAGCCGATAAGGAGATCGTGACATAGGCTTCGCACATGGCACTAGCTCAATCGTAAAATCTATCTCCCACTGAGGCGGAGCTCCAGGAAGACCTACGGGGAACACATCAGTGTATTCCGATACCACTGAAATACTAGCCAACGCGGGCTTCGGCTTTGCAACCTCCACTAGTATAAAGAACAGTTCTGCACCGGCACGAACCGCCTTCACCACCTGAAGAGCAGACATCAACGTCTTGCTCGACCGCTTTAAGCCCGTAAAAGTCGTCTCACAACTTGCTCCTAGCTTGACTTCCTTGCGACCGTAGTCAGTATAGGCCTGCTGCTCCGAGAGCCAGTCCATGCCAAATATAACGTCGAACTCCACCAACGGAAGTAACGACGCCTGAACATCGAACTCCTGATTCCCAATACGAATCTTAACATCGCAGATCCTATCCGTGCGCATTGAACACCCATTGGGCAACAACACATCCAACTTATCCTTCGCCATCGAAGAAGGGACTCCGATGCGCGATATAAATCCCTCGGACAAGAAGTGTGAAGCTCCCTTATCGAAGAGTGCTCTTGCCACATTTTCACAAATCAAAATAAATCCTAAACAAGCAGTGGTAAGGTAACATGTGCATAACAAGTATTTAAAGAAATTGACTTGCTATAAATTAAACCGTACCTGTCACCACGTCGGCCTGTTTGATGGCCTTCTGTTGGCCAAGATTGTACACCCTTGGTTGGGGCGGAGCATAGTAGGATGCGGTTGACTCCACCGCCTTGCCCTTCTCTTCATAAGTCATTCCCGGCTTTGTCTCGGACTTAGGACGTCTGCTCCAACAGTCGCGGGCAAAGTGCCCCATCTTTCCACAAGTAAAACATGCCCCCGGGGTCCGACTCGCAGTCGCCCCAGAAGCACCAGAAGGAGCTCGACCCGAAGTCTTATGCTTCTGGAAGAATCTTTGATAGCCAGACTTTGAAGTAGTCGGCACTTTGAACCCTGATTTCTTCTCACCAACGTTCTTCTTTGCTTGAACACTCTTCATGTCCTTCTCTAAGGACCGGGCCGTGTTGACCAAGGTCAAGAAACCCTGTGTCATCGGCCCCGAGAGTAGTAACCTCAACTCATCTCTCAAGCCTTCGTAGAATCGATTCGTCTTGCGCTCCTCATCCGCGATGGTGGAGCTAGCATATCGACTCAAACGAGTAAACTCGTGGAGATATTCATCAACGCTCTTCTCACCCTGAACTAACTTCAGGAACGCATTCTCCAACGCTATCCTCTCGCCGAAGGGAGGTATCTAGCCAAGAACAATATCGAGAACTCCTCCATCGAGACATCAACAAGTTGCCTACCTCTTAATAAGTGCAGCTCCAATCCTTCCCACCACATTCTCGCTTCACCGTCCAGAAGGAACGTAGCGATGGTGGTCAATTGCCACTCCTCCGTCTCCGTTGCTGTCATGACTCTCTTAACCCTGGAGAGCCAGTCTTCCGCTTGAGATGGGTTCCCAACCCCGAGAATACAGGAGGATTAAAGCTCATAACATGCTTAAGCTGTCTCTCGGTTGCCCTCCTTGGCACCACCGGTTCCACAACCACTTGTTCCACTCTCCTCGGCTCAGCCTCTTGAAGAGGTTCCTGCTCCATCGCAGGAGCGGGCTGCTGCATTTGCCTTGCAGGCTGCGCAATTATCACGGCCAACACCGCTTCGGCCACCAATCGTATGTTCTCAGCTGATAGAGGTGTTGCAGGAGCAACATCTGGTGCACTGCTAGCCTTAGAAACACGACGTTCTGACGGCCCAACACCACTTCTGGTCACCTATAGTGGTACAAAATACTGTTAAGCGACCAAATAAAATTGCAAACAGCAATTATAGGAACACGCAGGTTCCTCAAACACGTGTATTTTCATTCCTAAGTGGCCATTCATGGGTTCTTTTATCGTTATAACGATGACGCACACAATGTGCTCACCACCCCTTAAAAAGAATTCGCCCACGAATTCATCTTAAGCCCGACCAAAACCAGTACTCTGATACCAAATTATGGTATCAAATTGTGGTATCAAATTGCGGAAGCGTGGTGGGCCCACAACCCACAGGTCCCAGGATCGAAATCTGGCTCTGATACCAAATTGTAACACCCCCTATCCGTCGCATAGCATATAGCAGTAGGTCTGACCGGGGCCCAACGTCGTATGCCACAGACAGACCGGGTGGTTTCTCATGGAAACCATCCAACCAATTATAACGTCCTACACAGAGCATTCTAGCGGAAGCAGATTAATAAGTTGCAATAAAGAACCCAACACTAAAGCATGAATGTCCACTAATATCAAATAGGAATGTTATACATACACCAGTACAAGCCTTAAGGCCTTACAAAATGGTTCACTTGATATTACATGTTTTACAAACCACGACACGCAGGCCGGTCATAAATGAATAAAAACAGTAAACACTCCAATTAGGCTTTCGAGGGCCGGCTTCGCAAATTGGGCTTTAGCCTGCTATTGACCGCTTAGTCCAGCAGCACCTGCAAGCAACAACAAAACCACCGCTGGCAAACAAGGTAACGGTCAAGCTCCAAATTATAACGATCCCGCCCCAACCCGGGCGTGGCGATGCTCCTTCCCTGATTTCTAGCTAAGCAAGTAATTTATCAATATCTTCATCACAGGCATAGGCTCATACGACCACACACCCTGTGCACTCAGGCTCTCGGTGAACACAGTCTAAGTCTCCGACTCACCACCATCCCTTTGGACTGCCAAACAATGAGCAGTTTGTCTTCCGGCATGGGTCACTAATTAAAACCATAGACCGCCGAAAACTAGGCTCTAAAGATACGGTTCCATAACCCATCACAACGCAACGGTAATTTAAACCATATGCGCCCGCAACGATAATTTAAACCATATGC
The DNA here is from genome assembly GCA_039583875.1 of Platanthera guangdongensis. Classification (NCBI taxonomy): domain Eukaryota; kingdom Viridiplantae; phylum Streptophyta; class Magnoliopsida; order Asparagales; family Orchidaceae; genus Platanthera; species Platanthera guangdongensis. Next base: position 69,690,323 of record CM077154.1, read on the forward strand.
GCACGTGAGTCCCGTTTCCATCACATTTCAAATAACCCGTTTGTTCAAGTTGGCACTCAGGCCCAATTGGCATGCCACGCATCCGCCTAGTTTTCCGGGTGCACCTTTGGGTTATCCCAAGGCTCCCTGTTGCAATCTACTGTGTAGAAAACCCGAAAAACCCAATAGCAAGGAGTCAGCAATGCCATCACCGTCCAGACCAACATGGATAGGCTTCACACATCATGCATGTCCGTTCTCGCTTACCTCTACACAACAGAGAGTTACATATCTACCGAAGGAACGCCTCCAACTCACCGCAAACTCGCGAGAGCGGGCTTCCTATGCAAAGAAGGAGAGCTACACATGCTCAAGAAGAGGATCGTTACCCTTGCGTTCTTCTTTGGCCCCATGCAAAAGTAAGCGGATGAAAAGTACCACACTAGCTTTGCCTCCGAGGATCCGGAGTGGCTTGCGATTTGGAGTTTCGAAGCTCCTCCAATTCTAGCTTCTTCTTCCTTCCTTGGCTCTCCTCTCTCTCTAAGCTTTAGAAAGATAATAACTCATGAAAAAGTGAGGGTTTCTAAGGCCCAATCCCGGGTATATCCCATGGAACAACCCCCAGCCGTTGGATCAAATGTCAGGACAAATCCAATCTGGACCGCACACGGCCTGGCACACGCCCGTGTCCAGGGCCGTGTGCCTCATTCGCTGTCAAAATCGACGCGCCTAGAACAACACACGGGCATCGAACACGCCCGTGTTCGACTTGACATGCCCGTGTTCCACCTGACACGGTCGTGTGTCCGGCCGTGTACCCCATCGATTTAACCCGAAAACAACCCGAGAACTGCACGGGTTCTAGGACACGCCCGTGTCCTTGCCCGTATCTACCTCAAGACGCCTGGTCTCTAGGCCGTGTATATGGTCTCGACACTCGACACGTCGTCGAGAGAAGATCGTCGACCTGACGACACGACCGTGGACACGCCCATGTCCTAGGCCGTGTGCCATGTCTCGACACATCGTCGAGAAAAATTCGTCGACTCCCCGGGACGAGTGTCGACACTGGTCGACATGCCCTGCGACACGCCCGTATCACAGGCCGTGTGCCATGCGTCGACACTTCATCGAGCACAAAGTGTCAACTTTACGCGGGCTGAGTGACGACACGGGTCGACACGCCCTGCGACACGCCCGTGTCGCAGGCCGTGTGCCAAGTCTCGACACGATGTCGAGAGCAAAAATGTCGACTTCACCGGATGAGTGTCGACACAAGCTTGACATGCCCTGGGACACGCCCGTGTCCCAGGCCGAGTGCCTCCTGCCATAACCCAAAACTGGCCCAAAACGTCCCCCGTCGCTCCTTTGAGTTTCGGGGCGTTACAGCCCAGCACCGCTTCTGGTCACCTATAGTTGTAACAAAACACCGTTAAGCGACCATACAAAATTGCAAAAAGTGATAGCTCTAATTATTTCTATTTTTTATTAACTTTCTTCTATTAATAGTTAGATCTTAGTTATCCATTTTATAATTTAAAGTTCACAATTGACTATTTTTATATATTTTATCTTTATTTGATCTAATAAAATTATTTTCAATCTTGCAGGGCTAAACTGTAGTTGTTTTGGAGCAAAATTCAGATTTTCTCCTTCTCGCCCAAGACACGCCCTCTGACACGCCCTATGACACGCCCTCCTTGGGCGTGACCACAGGCGTGACACAGACGGGCTAAGAAGATCAACGCAGATGGTTGATCTGCGACCGAAGAACAACCGACATGCACGTGTTGCTATGGCACACGCCCGTGTCACACTTATACGGGGCGTGCCAGTCGGTGAAAGAACTGTTAGGCCGCGCCACATCGGATTAAATTGACACGCCCTGGTCATGGGCGTGACCCACGGTGTGTCGGGTGCGTTTTCCAGCTAATAAAGGGTTGTTCCTGCCATTGTCGCCAGCTTGATGTTTCCATCTTGACACGCCCGGGTCACGGGCGTGCCCAGAGGTCGTAACGCCTCCATCAAATGCAATTTACTCCCGCTGTTTTCAACTTCCCGCCATTTTCCAGAAACAGCCTTGACATGCCTTAGGTCACGGGCTTGACCTAGGGGCGTGACCCGTTAGTTAACGAATTTTGGCGGTTTCTTCTCCAACATTCCCAGGGTTTCAAGATGACAGTTCCGAGCCTGACACGGCCTAGGTCATGGCGTGACTAAGGGCGTGACCAACTAGAAAAATTCTTCTATAAATTCCAGACAACTTCAGAAGCTTGGGAGTCGAATTTTGGGAGTTGGAGTCTTGTAGTTTATTATTCTAAATTGCTGTATTTTTCATTTCTTAGCTTAGTTTTACTTAAGTTTCAATTCAAGTTGCTTTTTATTTTCATTATCTCTTTCCTACCTTAACTTGTATTTCCCTAACGATGATGAATAGCTAATTCTCATTTAGCGCTTGATCACGATGAAGCTTGAAATAAAATAAACTCTTCTTTTCTTTATCAAATGTCTTGCTCTTAATTTAGCTCGCTTACGATTTATCTTTGATTTATATTTCGTCGAATTCATATTTCGTGGAAATGTTTTTCGATCCAAGATTCGTATCCTAAATGAACGAGAGGTTGCGGATACGAGTAGATCACTCAAAGATAAATGGAGTTGCATGCACTCCTCGAGAGAGGACGACATAAATCCTCCGGATTGGAGTCAAATCCAATAGAGTGGTTCACCTCCTAAAGCAAGCTTAGGGGTTTCGACTGGCCGAGAGGTCTTAATCGATCAACCTGAGGTTAGTCAAAAGCATGAGCCCGAGAGAGACGCTTTTGTACTTAGGAACTTCCATTATCTAGTGAGTAATCTAAGAGCTCGCATTACTTTATTTTCAAGAAGGTTTATTTTAGTCCAGGTGGATTCTAGATCAAGTGCTAGCTTCCCCAAAATCGAATTTCTCTTTCTTAGCGTAACGTCATCTTTTCCGTTTTAAACAAAAACCAACTTTCTGTCCGATAAGATAATACCTTTTTCTTGTGAGTACAAGTACTCGAGAAGCCCCGAGTCGATATACGACACTTGATTCTATACTCCGAACGATAGGTATACTTGCCTCATCGATTGGAAACTCACGTTAGCGCGGAGAAATTAATCATCAAGTTTTTGGCGCCGTTTCCGGGGACTTTTCTTTGTCGATATTTTGAAATCAAGGATCTATTATTTTTATCATTTTTCTTTTCCATTTTAAATCAATCAAAAAAAAAAATTGGTTGTTCTCTTTAAAAGTTTTAACTTTGATTTTTTATAATTAAAATGTCTTGCGAAAGGGCCGTGCCGGGTTTTCATCATGCAATACCGCCTAGTACCTTGTGAACCCGTCATTGGGTAGCCCTTGGGAAGTCCGGGAAGTTTTATTTTATAAATTTTTTATTTTAAAACTTTTAGTTTTATTTTATTTTGGTGTATGACCCGAGGGAATCCATCGAATCTATTTGACTTGGATCCGGAGATCGAGCAAAGTTACGGCGACACCTGAGACTCTATGAACTCAATTCTCCAGATTTGGTTGAGGAATCCGTAGGTAACACTTTTCTTCTTCTTTATCTTCATCTTCATCTTCTTCTTCTTCGTCATCTCCCCCTTCTTCTCAATTTTCTTTTATTTTGAATAACCAAAATCCAAATATGGCCGAAGAACGAACTATGTCCTATTACGCCCGGCCAAATTTGGATGATGCTCAATCAAGTATTGTTCGCCCCACTATTGCGAACAATAACTCTCAATTGAAGCCAAGCATCATTCAAATGGTACAACAATATGTACAATTTGATGGGCTTCAAGATGAGGATCCCAATGCGCATATTTCTAACTTTTTAGAAATATGTGACACTTTTAAAATTAACGGTGTTTCGGATGATGCTATCCAGTTAAGGCTTTTCCCTTTCACATTGCGCACCAAAGCTAAACAGTGGTTGGCCTCTTTACTAAGAGGATCCATCACTACGTGGGCCGAAATGACGGAAATATTTCTCACGAAATATTTTCCGCTCGCAAAAACGGCCAAGTTGCGCAATGATATTACTTATTTCTCCCAAGTTGATACAGAAACGTTATATGATACTTGAGAGCGATTTAAGGAATTGTTTTGTCGTTGTCCGCATCATGCAATCTCCGATTGGTTGCAAGTGCAAACCTTCTATAATGGCCTCAATCAACAAACGAGGCAACATATTGATGCCGCCGTCGGTGGAACGTTAAACAACAAAACACCGGCGGCCGCCAAAGAACTTATAGAAGGTATGGCCATGAATACGTATCAATGGAGTACACCCTGGTCTCTTCCACCTAAACAGGTCGGGATGTATGAAATCGATACGGTTTCAAGTTTATCCCTCCAGGTTGAGAAACTATAAAAACAGATGAACGAGATGTCTGCTTCCTCGTCTACATCTACCTGTGAACCCCAATATTGGGAGCCTTCTACTATTGCGGAGCATGTGGATTACATGGGTAATCCGAATCGGCCACCTTATAATCCGGGTAATAATTTTAGTAATACCTATCATCCGAGTATAAGGAATCACCCCAACTTCTCTTGGAGTAATCCGGGGAACGCGGCGCGCCCACCGAACACGATTCCACCAAGCTATTTGCCACCGCAAGCTCCAAAAGCTCCCAATCTCGAGGAGTTGTTCACCAAGTATACAACTACAAATGATGCCAACATCCGGAATCTCACCAGATCCCTTCGTAGCTTGGAGACACAAATTGGGCAAATCGCTAAAATGCTCTCTGAATGCCAACAAGGAGCGCTACCGGGCAATACAGAGCCCAACCCAAAGGAGCAAGCCAAAGTCATCACTCTACGGAGCGGGAAGGAGGTGACCACTTCTCCAATTCTGGTTGATACTTCTCCAATTCCGGTTGATACAGAGGTAACAATTTCTTCATCTTCTCCTCTGCTTAAGCCTTCTATTTCTAATAAACCAAAAGCTTATCAACCACCTCTTCCATATCCATCTATAATGCAAAATGACCGGGTGGATGAGCATCACGGTAAACTTTTAGACATGTTTAAACAAATTCAAATAAATTTACCGTTTTGTGAAATAATAGCACAAATGCCAAAATATGTCTGATTGGCCCACGAACAGACTCTTACTGTGGTTGGTTCGGAGAGTGGATCGCCGCGGGCTTGCTAGGTTACGCAAGTTCACCTATCGCAAGTAGTACTCGATATTCGGAAGAATACCGAGGTCGTATTATTCCCGGGAACGGGTTGATTACCCCTACTCCTCCGAAAATACTATTATTTTACCGAAATAGAAGTTGAGGGTTTTAAGTAAAATAAGAACGAAAATAGATTTTAAGAAAATAGTCGATGAAGAGATAACTCCCGGTATCGAATTGCGTTACGATTAAAAATAGATTTGAATAACTAGATATCTAAAGTTTCAATTTAATTAATGCGGAAACTTGGCCGTGGAGGTTCAAAATAATGAGCTCACCTATCTCTAGGAATATCGCTCACCTAGACATTAAGGCTATTCGACCGGGCTCTCGTCCGACGAAGGATTCCCCTTAATGCCCGCAATACGCTAAGAACCCCGTTATTGGGTGGGGAACCCAATCCGGTAGAGTTAGCGCGCCTCCTCTCTCGAGGGTTAGTGCAGAACTCTATCTACCCAGGGGTGATCTGTCCATATGCACGGCCTCTCGGCTAGCTAGCGTATGGATAACGGAAATAGAGACCACACAACGATATGTGGGTCTACGCGTCGTTAACCCGGGGTAAATCTTAAGTTTTTAATTAAATTGAAAAATTAGACATTTGGTTATTTAAAACATTTTAGATCCCAAAGCTCTTCGATACCGAGGGCTAAAAGCAATTAGCCACTCATCGGAATGAGGATAGCTTATATGTTTGGTTGTGCGAGCATCCTAAACTATTCGCTGAAAGGTTATAAAGAAAATAAGAAGAAAAGCAAAATAACCTAATTTTAGAAAAGTTATTACAAATAAACACACCCGCACTCATTCAAACATATAACAAAAGGAAGAAATAAAACTAAGTTACACATAAGAGAAAATTGCATAATTGACATTTGCAGGTCCCACTCAACGAGTGGGGGCGGGAAATAAAAGCTGAAAAGTGCATAATTGAAATTTGCAAGTCCCACTCAAACGAGTGGGGGCGGAAAATTAAAGCTGAAAATTGCAAGTCCTACTCAAACGAGTAGGACTGAAATGAAAGCGAGTCCTACTCAAACGAGTAGGAGAAAATAAATGCGATTACAGGGCTTTCTTAAACATTTACATCAAAATAAAGTCCGACCATTTAACTCCTAGCGAGTAGGCAGAAAATCAAATCCAGCCATTTAACTCAAGTGAGTAGGCGGAAAAATAAAGAATGAAAATTACAAGTCCTACTCAAACGAGTAGGACTGAAAATACAGTCCGTACATTTAACTCAAGTGAGTAGGCGGAAAAATAAAAACTACAAACACTTGTTTGAATCAAATCCAGCCAATTAACTCAAATGAGTAGGCAGAAAAGTAAAAATTACACACGCACTCTACTTCAATAAAATCCAGCCAATTAACTCAAGTGAATAGGCGGAAAAATAAAAACAACACACGCACTCTACTTGAAAGTAACTACTCACGCACTCGACATAAATAAACACACACACACACACACACTTGCATAATTTAACTTAGGAGCTGAAAAATATCTCATACACGCACACACTCGTGCTAAAATAATTGCAAAAATCAAAGTTATTGAAAAATTAAAATGACTGCATTTCTACCGCTGGAATGCAGTAGAAATGCATAAAGAGGCAAAATAAAAATTGTTTGAGCAAAAAGTTTTCAAATTAAAGTGAGAAAGACAAGTGCCCGAAAAATTAAAACGTTTACATTTTTACCGTTAGATTTTTATAGAAATGCTTAAAAAGTGAAAATAAAAATTGTTCGAGCGAAAATATTTTTTTGTAATTACTTAAAATGAAAGTTGATGAAAAATAAAAATAACAATTTATACATTACTATAGTCTTGTAAAATGGTTTAAAAAGTGGGAGTAAGCTAAAAAGAAGCAGTAGTTTTATAATTAAAACAAAGTAAAAGTTAAGTTGAGAGGGATGAAAACTACCTTTTTAATGTTTTCCAAGTTCATAAGAGCGTATTTTAAAGCGTGAAAATCTAAGTCTAATCAATTTTAAAGTATGAGAATGAAATCGGCCATAATAACGGCTATATATTTTGTTATATTTGAAAAGAAAACGAGAACATTTTCATTTTAAAACATGAAAGTGTATAAGATTGATGAAAAGGGGGCCCTTAGAGAAAATTCAGAGCATATAAGGATGAAAAAAATATCTATTTTATTAATAAAAGAAGTTGATTACAGGAGCTTAAACAAACTAAATTCAAAAAGGGGGGAAAGAGAATCCTTACATAGCACTAAAGCAGCTCTAACGGCAGCCCTTATACATCAAAATGGTTCGGATTTTTGGAACCCTGAACTCATACAGCAGCTGCCTTTTTATAGGCAAAAATTTTCAAGTACACGCCCTCCGACACGGCGTGTCGGGGGGCGTGTCAGCACTATTTTACAGCAGAATTCGGCGATCTGACGGATTCGACGGCGATTTGACTTTCCGGCCGAAAACGCGGCGGTCACGCCCCAGGTCACGTGCGTGACGGTGGGCGTGTCGTTCGGCGCTTAAAGGCGATGTTGACTTTGGGATTCGTCGGCGGCAGTTTGTCGGGCGGACACGGGCGTGGCGCACATCGGACACGGGCGTATCCCTCTTGGGTCGACGAATGTTGAGCGTGAAACGGTGACCTGGCTGGCACGGGGCATGTCGGGCTGACACGGGCGTGTCGCACATCGGACACGGGCGTGTCCCTCTTGGGTTCGACGAACATTGAGTTGAAATCGTCGAACGGGATGGACACGGCTTGGTCACGCCACGTGTCGGATTGACACGGGCGTGGCGAATCATGGAACACGGGCGTGTCAGGCTTTTCTCTTCAAAATTGGCTTCTTTTCGGGATTTTGAGCTGTCACGCCCTGGTCACGGGCGTGACCAATATGTCACGGGCGTGACATGTCATTTTTTTGCAGATTTTGATTTTTTTCCTGACAAATAAAATAAAACAAGTTAGTATAATATTTACAAAAATAGGAGCATTTTATTGAATAAAAACAAGTAGAAATGACAAAAATTAATTAAAACGACTTAAGTAATGTACATAAAAATAGGAATATTTACAATTCATCAATGTCAAGTACCTCAAGGATCTCTTATCCAATAAAAAGAAACTTGATGATATCTCCACGATTCAATTGAACGTGGAGTGCTCGGCAGTTTTACTTAATAAATTACCAAAGAAATTACCCGATCTGGGTAGTTTCTCTATTCCTTGTTTGTTTGGTGATTTATTAGTAAAACGTGCGCTAGAGGATCTAGGCCCCTCAATTAATTTGCTGCCTGATTCTTTAGTTAAGAAATTGGGATTAGGAGAACTTAAGCCCACAAGAATGAGCATTCAATTGGCGGATCGGTCTGTCAAGTTCCATATGGGGATCATAGAGGATGTGCTTGTCAAAGTTGACAAATTTATCTTTCCGGTAGATTTCGTCATCTTTGACATCGAAGAGGACACCGACGTACCACTCATTCTCGGTCGGCCTTTTCTTGCCACCTCGTGCGCAATTATAGACGTTAGTAATGGTAAACTTCTCCTTAGAGTCGGATATGAAGAAGTTACCTTTACTATTGACTCGTTTATGAAAAACTCGCTCTCAAATGACGACTCATGTTATTATTTGGAGGCTTCTCCTGAAGAAGACTCCTTTCATTTTTCTGAAAATTTTTTACGTTCGATTGATCATCATGCTGATTTTGAAAATTTAGATTTAATTGCTCATGAAAATAGCGATAATCTCTCGATCACTCGCGCGCCTATTTACGAACTTTTAGAAGTTGGTAGCGATCGTTTGGAAACTTCTTATGAGGAACCTCCCGCGCTAGAACTAAAACAATTTCCTGATCATTTAGAGTATTTATTTTTAGCGGAGGATTCAAAACTTCCGGCTATTGTGTCGGCCTACTTGATCGATGATGAAAAAATTAAATTATCTAATGCTTTAAAACTTCATCGCCGTGCAATTGCGTGGAAGATCACGGATTTGAGAGGGATTCATCCCTCTTTTTGCACCCACAAAATATTATTGGAAGAACACACTCGCAAAACCATTCAACCTCAGCGTCGGCTAAATCCTAACGTGAAGGAGGTAGTCAAGGCCGAGGTAATAAAATTATTAGATGCGGGTATCATCTATCCGATTTCGGATAGCTCTTGGGTGAGTCCGGTCCAAGTGGTACCCAAGAAAGGAGGGTTAACGGTAGTGCCTAATGATAAGAATGAGTTAATCCCTACTCGAACCGTTACCGGATGGCGGGTGTGCATCGACTACCGTAAATTAAGTGATGTAACCCGTAAGGATCATTTTCCTTTGTCGTTTATTGACCAAATCCTTGAACGGCTATCCGGACACTCATTTTATTGTTTTCTTGATGGTATCTCGGGATATTTTCAAATCCCAATCGCACCCGAGGACCAAGAGAAAACAACCTTCACTTGTCTGTTTGGCACCTTCGCCTATCGAAGGATGCCTTTTGGTTTGTGTAATGCGTCGGCAACCTTCAAAATGTGTATGGTAGCGATATTTGACGAATTAGTAGAGGATACCATGGAGGTCTTCATGGATGATTTCTCCGTTTTTAGAGATTCGTTTGATTTATGTTTGGAAAACCTTTCTCGTGTACTCCAAAGATGTGAGGACACGAACCTAGTTTTAAGCTAGGAGAAGTGCCATTTTATGATACAAGAAGATTTGGTCTTAGGCTACAGAATTTCTAGTAAGGGCATATATGTAGATAAAGCTAAAATTGAAACTATAGAAAAGCTACCTCCCCCTTCAAATGTAAAGGCCTTTCGTAGTTTTTTGGGGCATGGCAGTTTCTATTGCTGGTTTATTAAAGATTTTTCTAAAATAACTATGCTCCTTACACACTTGTTAGAAAAAGATGCGCCGTTTATTTTTGATGAAAATTGTTTTTGTGTTTTTTCTCCTATTAAAGAAAAATTGATTAACGCTCCTATCATGATCGCTCCCAGTTGGGAACTTCCGTTTGAGATAATGTGCGATGTTAGTAGTTTTGTCGTCGGTGCGGTCTTAGGACAACGCATAAATAAAAATTTTCATACTATATATTATGCAAGCAAAACATTAACCGCCGCACAGGAAAATTACACGACCACTGAAAAAGAATTATTAGCCGTAATTTTCGCATTTGATAAATTCCGCTCATATCTCACATTGTCCAAGATTATCGTTTTTACTGATCATTTGGCTTTGAGATATTTACTAACAAAAATAAATGCAAAGCCGTGACTGATTAGGTGGATCTTACTACTCCAAGAATTTGACTTGGAGATTCGCGACAAAAGAGGAGCAGAGAACTTGGCGGCTGATCATCTTTTGCGGTTGGAGAACCCAAATTCGGGGGAGCTCATAGAGGAGGACATTGATGACACTTTCCCCGAGGAGCGTCTTCTCGCCATTCATAAGGTAATTACTCTCCCCACTCCTTGGTTTGACGATTTCGCAAACTATCTTGTTGCGAGATTCCTCCCGAATAGGTTTTCTTCTCAAGAAAAGAAGAAATTATTTTCTGATTTGAAAAATTATTTTTGGGAGGATCCCTTTCTTTTTCGTGTTTGCGCAGAACAAGTAGTGCAGAGGTGTGTTTCTCATGATGAAGGCACCCAAATTCTAAAGCATTGCCATGAGGGACCCGTCGGTGGGCAATATAAAGCTAATCAGATGGCTCGGAAGGTACTTGAAGCAGGCTTCTATTGGCCAAGCATCTTCAAGGATGCTCACACCCATGTAAGTCATTGTGAACAATGCCAACACTCAGATAATATTTCCCTCCGTGATGAAATGCCCTTAAATTCCTTTTTAGAAATAGAAGTTTTTGATTTATGGGGGATCGAATTTGTTGGACCGCTACCAACGTCTTATGGAAATAAATATATTTTGGTAGCGGTCGACTACATGTCATGGTAGGCGGAAGCGCAAGCCCTTCGAACTAATGACGCCCGAGTCATGACCCGATTTCTTAAAAACTACTGTCACGATTTGGAGCACTGCGGACAATAGTTAGTGATAGGGGCACCCACTTTTGTAACGTACAATTCGCTAAGGTTTTATCTAAATACAGCGTTACACATAGGTTAGCCACCCCCTATCACCCTCAAACAAGTGGCCAGGTAGAAGTACTTAACCGTGAAATCAAATGAATTTTAGAGAAAACAGTTTCTACTAGTAGGAAGGATTGGTCGGTCAAGCTTGATGATGCACTATGAGCTTATCGGACCGCATACAAAACCGCTATTGGTTGTACGCCGTATCGATGGGTCTATGGGAAAGCATGTCATTTACCAGTTGAGCATGAACATCGTGCCTTTTGGGCACTTAAATTTCTAAATCTTGATGAAATTTTGTCATCCGAGCTCCGTAAATTCCAACTTAACGAGCTCGATGAGTGGTGCTTCCTCACTTATGAGAATAACAAACTCTATAAGAAGCGCACCAAATTTTATCATGATAAAAAACTTAAGCACCCAAAGGACTTCCAACCGGGGGACCAAGTCCATCTTTATAACTCGCGCTTGCGCTTATTTTCGGGTAAGCTTAAGTCCCGTTGGTCCGGCCCCTTTATCGTAAAGGAGGTTTGGCCCTACGGGAACGTGCTTATTTCGTACCCGGAAGGAGGCGAATTTAAAGTAAATGGGCACCGGCTAAAATTATTTATTTCCGGTGATAATATTAACGTACAATTGGACAACATAATGTTGTCAAACCCATAGTAAGCGTGCATCACTATGGTCGAGCTAAACGACCATAAACAAAGCGTTCGTGGGAGGCATCCCATGGTTATCTTTTCTTTTTATGTTAATTGTTTTTATTTAAGTTTTTGCAGGTTTGAAGAATATCTTTGCGGTGCGACGGTCGATTGGGTTCGAACGTCAACTTCATGCGAGTTCTTCATGTCGGTAACTTTAATTTATTTTCTTTTACCTATCTCAAAAATATTTTAAAAAAAATAATATAAAAAAAAATAAAAAGAAAAAAATTAAAAAATTAAAAAACTTTTCTGTTCGTACACGCCTCTGTCACGGCCGTGACCTATGGGTCACGGGCGTGACAGAGTCGTGTTTAGTTCGTCCTACAAAGCCCGATAACGGTTTCGTCGAGCAAAGTTTCTCGTTCTTCTTTCGTTACAGACACGGGCGTGACCAGCAATGGTCACGGGCGTGACCTACGCGGAACTTTGTTCGACGAAATGATCATGAAAAACGACGTTGTTTCTGCCCAGTCACGCCCGTGACAATCCGTGTCACACCCGTGACAAATGGAGAGTCACGGTCGTGCCTGCCCCGGGAACCCAAACCGAAAAAAAATAAATTTTAAAAAAATAAAAATAAAAAAAACTTTTGTTTTCAGTTACACGCCTCAGGGTCACGGGCGTGATCCTGGGCCGTGTTGGCGAATCTGAAGCGTGACACCGGGTCAATGCCTCGGATTCCTTTCATTTATATATTTTATGTGACACGCCCCAGGTCACGGGTGTGACCTAGTGCGTGACCATGGAATCCATGGCCAGCGCCTTAAGTTCCCTCGTGTCTCCCTAGGATTCCCATTACACGCCTAGCGTCACGGCCGTGACTCTGGGAGTCACGGGCGTGACTTTGGAGCGTGTCCCTCGAATATGAGGCACTCTGCCTCGGATTCCTTCTGTCTTTGACCCGTGATTGTCACGCCCCCTGTCACGGGCGTGACAGGGGGGCGTGACTGACCCGTGACCCTATATATAGGATTCTTCCCCCTTCTCTTCTCCTCACACCCCCACCCATCCAACCTCCTATTCTCTACTTGTGGTTGAACAAGCCTCTAATTTTTCATCATGCCTCGCCACCGCCCTCGTTCCTCTGCATCTTCCTTCGAGCATCTTCCTCCGTGGAAGCCATGCTCCTCTTCGAAAATGCCACCCAACAGGACCAGAGCGAGCGCCTGCGTGCGAAACCCATTGGCATTTTTCGGATTTTAGACTAGGCGATCCTCTCCACCTTCGGAGCAGCAGACTTAGTTCGGGAGTTTCTCTCCACCCAAGATAAGCTCCCCTTTTCTCCATTTCGAAGCCAGCCTTCCTTGAGCTCACCATCGAGTTCTTGGTGTCTTTTGAGTTCCGTTGGGCAGCAAATGGCGATTTCATCATTTTTTGCATGGGTGGGATGATGCACTAGCTCACCATCCGCCAACTCAATGTCGTCATGGGCTTTTGCTCGGAGGCTTTTTCCCATTCCCCCGCCTACCTCGACCTCAAAACTGATTTTCCTTCTGATTTCAACCTCCTCACATTTTGGTCGAAAATCAGTAACGACGCCGCTCCCTACATTCCAAAGAAATTGAAGCGTAGCCACCTTATTTACCCCGCCTTGCGCATTCTCCATAACCTCCTCACCTTTACTCTTTCCGGCCGCGGCGATATCTATGGTGTGGTGACTCGAGCAGATTTACTATATTTTTATAGTATGTTTTCCCGGGCCCCACTCAACCTTTGCTATATGCTCGCAATCTTCTTCCGTCATCAGGCTGAGAATGTCAGGTTAGGGGCGGTTCGTGGAGGAAATTTTATCACTTTCCTAGCCAAGCAGACCAGCATTTGGGATGCCCTTCCGCTGCTCACTTGCATGCAAACGCCGTAGGCTCTCTAGTTCCCGACCCTTCAGGCCCTTGGCCTAGCACGCCGACGTGAAGGCGAGTTTGAGGCTATTCCCCCATTAGTCGGTGGTGGGGATCTTGATCTAGATCATGATGCCAGTCCCAGTGGTACTCATCATTCTCCCTAGATTCCGCCACCACCGCTGTATTCTGCCCCAGCACCCGAACCTTCAAATTATTGGGATCAATAATTTGGGTCGATTCATACGCACATAAACGAGTTGCAGACCCATTTTGACGGTCGTTTTGCTTCTTTTGATGCGCGCTTTACAAAGCTAGAGCAGAGCCATGCTTCTTCCATGGATCATATTGCCCGCAAGTTCGCGAACCTGCGGACTTTCTATCAGGAGCACGGAGACGCTCCCTACCAGGAGTAGCTATCTTTTCTTTTCTTTAGACTTGTAGAGGGTTGCCCCTCTTTGTATCTGTATCTTTGTTCTTCTTTTTCTGTATTTTTTTTTATTATGCCAAACAATCTATAAAATATTATGTTTTGCTTTGCTACTATCTTACAGGTCTCTTTTGATGCTGGTTTGACATTCTCAGGGAAGTCCCCTTTTCTTTCTTTTCTTCATTTTTCCATTGGGGACAATTGTAACGCCCCCGATTTTTCTTTGTTTTGTTTGATATTGGATTGGTGTTACGATGACGCATTTCCGGCCCTTCGCCGTTGTAGAGCGCGGTCCTAGCTCTGTAGGTTCCTTGTGTAGCCTAGTTGCAGCCAGTTGGCAAGTTTCCCCAGCTAGCCGGAGTCTGTTTTGGTGACTCGGTTGGGCCTCTTAGGGAAATGCTTGCGTTTTGGCTTCGGGAGGAGTTAGCCCGAGTGTTCGATCGTCGGATGTTGTTTTCGACCTCACCGTTGTTTTTGTGGCTTGGTGGTTTAGCTACGGTGCGGTTTTGGTCGAAATCCGAGATCGTTTGCCTTCGCGTCGTTTCGGCGTCGTTTTGTTAGCTGCATGTTTGTAATGTTTGCTGTGCTGTGCGTGGTCTGTTGTGGCTGAGCTTGTAGGCTGGTGCCTTGTCTCTCGTTTGCTAGGTGTTAGCAGGTTTCTTTTCTGTGTAAGTTTGGGTGACACGGCATGGGTCACGCCCGTGACCCAGGGCGTGTCGTGCTCGGGTAGAGCTCCCGTTTCTCCGGTCGACGAATTATTGGTCGACGGGTTTTTTTTTGTAGGAACACGGCCGTGACACGGGCGTGTCATGGGCGTGTCCCCCTTCGGTTCGTCGAGCTGCGCTCGATGGTCGTCAGGCGGTGTTTTAGTGAGAACATGGCCATGTCACGGGCGTGTCGTGTCGAACACGGGCGTGACACTGGGGCGTGTCTCCCTGTTCGACGATCGGCGCTCCACGATTGTCAGGCGGTGTTCGGGTTGGTACACGGCCTGTGACACGGGCGTGTCACAGGGCGTGTCCCTTGCTTCGTCGAGCGGAGATCGACTTTTGTCGAGTGGGTAGGTGCGTGAGTACACGCCCCGTGACACGGGCGTGTCGGGCTGTGTCACGGGCGTGTCTGGGGGGCGTGTCCCGTGTTTTCGTCGAGCGGCGATCGACATTCGTCGAGTGTGTGAGTACACGCCCCGTGACACGGGCGTGTCGGGCCGTGTCACGGGCGTGTCTTGGGCGTGTTCCGTACTTTTTCCTGAAATCATCTTTTGTTGCCGTGAACTGTTTTTCCTCATTTTTTCATCGTTCCCGAGTCTGGAGAGCTTCCAGCGGAAGGGTTTTGAGAGGAGGCGGTGGTTGTTTTGGCCGGCAATTTCGGGAGGGTTAGAGCCCATTTTTCTCGTGTGATAGCGGATCCGGCTTGCTCTCGGCTAGATCTTCCCTTCCATGTAAGCTTTTCTTGATTTAGGGTAGATTCCAGGAATTTCTAAGCATCTGATTCCTTTTCTTTCCTCAAGTTTCAGCTTTGGTCTTCTTGGTGGCCGATCTTGCCGCCGGAGCCAAGCTGTGGTGCGGCTGTTGTTTGTTTTTCCGAAGAGGTAGAGGCAAGTGGCCCCTTGCCTTTGCCAAATTTGTTTCTAACCCATGATCTGTTTTTATTTCTTGTGCATAAGCTATGTTCTCTTTGTCTTTTTTCCTCCCTAGGGCAGCAGGTTGAGTTATTACATCAAGCTTTTAATCAAGTGCTGATTCTTTATTTCTTTTTCTGGAATTTTAATCAATGTTCTCTTTTTGTCGGAGGATTAGTGTCCAGTGGGTAGCTAGAGTTAGGGTGAGGTTGCTGTTAGTTACAGTTTAGGGTTAGTTGCGATAGCTCCGAGTAGTTAGGACGGAACCGTGGGTTGGGATTAAATCTCCAACTCTCTGTTTTCGCGCATGAGAGGGCTTAAGCTGCGATTTTAGCAAGACTTACGTTTACCCTAAGTGGAAAGCGCTGACAGCGTCGAGTGAGCCGAGCTCACTCAATGCCGTCACCCAGCGTAGGACTTGCGGCTAAGTATTTTTAGGCTTCAGGTGAGTGGAGCTTACTCAACGCTGCGTCGAGTGGGCTCGACATTTCTGTCTTGAGTTCATGTGTACCTTAGGATTGTTAGTGTGACTTTTCCCTTCCTTTAGGGGGTGGTATTGGGTGTTCGGCTAATTTTTGCTTGCCGACTCTTGGGTTGTGGCAGGTGGTGGAGTTTTAGTGGCCTCTCGAGGGGTGGATTTTGATGTGGAGAGCTGTGGCCACCGCCTTTTTGCCCCGGTTTGGGTTGGTGTGTGGGACCCTAAAGCTGCCACTGGTGACCCCTTAGCCCTTTTTGTTGGATCTGATTTTGGTTATGTATTCAGATCCATGTTTTTGACCACTGCCACTTACCCACGTATTAGGAATGTTAGACTCTTTCGTTGAGCATGTTGCTTTTATTGCTCGTACTCGGTGTGCTTTGCTGTGCTTTAGACAGTGCTCTTTTCTTACTGTCATGCCCTTTCTTTTGCTTATAGCAGTTTGTTGCCGGGTTGGTAAACCCTTCTTTTTGCTATTAATTCTAATGTTTTACTTACTCTTTTGATTATTTCCTTGCTGAGGTGTTCTTTTCTTGAATGCCTCAGGTCCAGGTTGTAGCCGATTCAGCGGCTAGTTCTTTTGGTGGGGCTGGTTTATGGCCTCTTGGGTAGTTGAGACAGCTGATCCCGATTTTGTGAGGTAGCTCTTTACTTTTCTGTATAGACATACATACTCACCAGTGGGTTCGTGTCAGGTTGTTGGCGCCCACTGGTGGCTTCTTGCGATGCTGGGTATGAACTTAAACTGCTGTTTTTGCCTATTAGTGGTTGTTTACTTGCTTCTGGGAAGGATTTATGCTAGGGTGCATGTTAGATATTTTAAACCCTAAAAGAATTATTATATGTATATCATGCATAACATAATTATAAAGCAAAGACACTATATTTCCTTAGCGTAAAAAAGCTACCATTTTATATCTATTATATTCACTTTAGAGTCGTGCATACCATGAGTTGCCCCTCGGGGACACTTATGCTCACTAGGGTGTCAACTTAATTGAACCAAACTATTTTCTGCTGCGTATACTTATACTTTTAATTGTGGACTAGCTGATCCACCGTGCCGAGTGATACGGCCAATCAACCCAACTACTTTTCTTTCATAATTAATCAACGATTTTCCTTACATCCAAGGTCTGGAGTTTTGCCTGAGCGTGTGCAGTTATCCCCTGCACAACGTGGCATCACGGCACGTGTTTTCTCTTGCTCTGATACGATTTTATCGTTGAGAAAATGCGGGTTGTGACAGTTGGTATCAGAGGGAGGTTGCTTGACAAATGGTCGGGCAACCTTTCCCCTTGTTCGCATTAGTGGTTAGCGTCATACCATACACACACCGATATGTCATCAGCACGTCTTGGCTAAAGCACGAACACTACACTCATGAGCATAAAGAAGTATACGGGGCATATTATGTAGTATGGGATGCATAATATGTGTTTGTATATGGATCCACCATAGGAGGCAACATGTGAGGGTTATGTAGTATGGGATGCATAACCTCACCACATGAATGCAGCTAGCACGTTTTCTTTTTTTTCGTTGCATGGGAATGTTATGTAGTATGGGATGCATAATATTTTCATGTGTACGCCGCCCATGGCATGCATTAAGGCTTTTTTAGAATGCATAGCACATCATGCATAGCATAACATTTCATAAGGACAACGTGTTAAGCTAAAGATTTGCAAGATGACATATGTACACACATGGTTTTGAGTCAAAAAGAATACAAACACATGCATTCATGGTTTAGTCACATGAGTTAGTTTGATGGTGCTGAACCATCTTAGGTTAAGCATAACATCATCATGATAAAACAACTCCCAGAGCAAGTTTTGCAGTTGAAGTTCATATTTAAGTGTGTTTGTCTGTACCGGGTAGTTTTGTTCTAGCTGTTGGGCTAAGTTTCGTCTAAAGCTTGTGCGATTATAGGATGGCGAGACGTCCTGCAACGAGGTCGACCCCCCAATCCGAGGGTGAGACGTCAGGAGCGCAGAGCGAGGCGTTGGTAGAAAACCTGCGGCAGAGTAATGAGACCTTATCGAGGCAGGTGGTGGCTATGCAGACTCAGATTCAGTCCCTTGTGGCAGTGGTGGCGGGACAGGCCCCGAGAGTTCCGGACCCCGCTGAGGGGGTAGCTGTTCCTGCCCCTCCTGCTCCTCCCGTGCCCTTGGTTGTGGTGCCCCCGGAGATGGCGTTTATATCCCAGTTTCAGCGACTGAGACCCCCTACTTATGATGGGCAAGCAGATTTCATGATTTTGGATGACTGGCTGATTACTATTGAGGAGATGTTCTCTTATTCAGGGATTACGGATGATCAGAGAGTGATGCTCGCTGCCTACCAGCTCAAGGGCTTAGCAAAGAATTGGTGGTTGAGGGAGAAAGAGAGCTTGGTGGCAGGATGCTCTTGGGAGTCATTTAAAGGGATGCTGTTGAGTAAGTTTTTGCCTTCAGTCGAGAGGGACCAGCTGATGAATGACTTTCTCCATTTGAAGCAGAGGAAACTCACGGTCAGTGAGTATGAGATTGAGTTTAGTAAGTTGAGTCGGTTTGCTCCTGGTCTGGTGAGTGTTGAAGCAAACCGAGTTAAGCGATTTTTGGGTGGACTGAGAAGTGACATTCAGCAGTTAGCGAATGCCTACGGTGCAGTCAGTTATGCCAGCGTGGTCGAAGCTGCCTTGAGGGTTGAGGCCATTGAGAATGCCAAGAATAGAGGTCAGTAGTTGTGGAAGGATAAGCGAAAGTCCGGTGGAGGGAAGAGCCCTCAGGAACCCGATGCGGTCTCGAGAAAGAAGAGCAAAGAGGTTTGTAGTTTCTGTGGCCGACCAGGCCACCCCTTTGAGAAGTGTTTCAAAAGATTTGGAGCGTAGAAGAAGGAACAGGTGCACGCAATTCAGGGTGCTCCCAGAGGAGACTTGGTGTGTGCATGATATACATGGTTAGTTAGAACAAATTTGCTAAAAAAAGCTCCAACATACTATACCGTCGAGAACTCATAGAATTTAACATTTCGTTGAATCAATATACACATTTAACATTTAGTTGAATGAAAAAACATATTTAAAATTTAATTAAATCAATATACATGTTTAACATTTAGTTGAATCAATATACACATTTAAAACTTAATTAACAAAGAAATAAACTTATCTTAATTCAAGTGTCATGACATGTATGATTTAAGCATGAAATTAAGATTCATTTGGAATTACCTCAAGTTCAATGACTTCAATCCCAATCCAATAACATGATTCCAATCAACATCATGACAACGGTCATGATTCCTGCATTAAAATTCACGGCCATCTAAATTGGGCTGGATTGTTCCCTGCATTAAAATTCATTATCAACTCTCTCCTAGATTGAGCCCTAAATCAACATGGTGAAAAAAAATATGAAAGTATGAACAACATCAACAAAAATTGATAAGGAAAAAAAAGCTTACAAAAGAACATTAATTACACATGATTACCTCTTTAATAAAATATTTTGTGTAATAATGATTATATTAAAATTGTTGAACAAAAATAATTTCCCCATTGATTTCAAACTGGCTTTGTATAGGTTACAGACCTCCTTTTCTGACTTTGTATATCCTTATCTAACTTTGTATATCCTTATTTGGCTTTGTATACCTTATCACCTGGAAAAATAACTCAAATAGGCTGTGAATTCAAACTGATCCTAAGAGCAAACCAAAAATCTTTCACAGATATCTGTATTTCATATTAAAAAAACTTCAAAAGAACGTGAAGGCTGATATCCAAAATGATGTGGACAAATTGGAGAAACTTACAGCTTTCAATGAAGCTACAGACCAAATTTCAAGTGATCAAAATTAGAATTAAGCTTTCAATGAGTCTATAGACCAAATTTGACTATTCTAAGCAATGAAAATCAAGTGATCCAAATTAGAACATAGGTCTTCAATTAGGCTACAAACTTCCATTATAAGGTATACATAAAGCAACATAAGTTAGAGCATTTTGGGAGCAGGGGTACCTGTTTGTGGAGCATTTTTTTTATTTCTCGCAGTCTCGATTCATTTCTTCCCCTTATTCTTACATGAGTACATCAGAATTCAACAAAGAAAATGATAAAACATCCATCTCAAGTTTTTACTGAAATCATAGAAAGAACAAAATGTTTAAACTCAATATGATTCCAGATCTGGATAAAATAGTGGAGGAGGGAGGAGCTGCTCTTGTGGAGGACTTGAAAGAGGGAAACTCTAAAAAAATCACAGAAAAAGATCGGATGAATAGTGGAGGAGGGAGGAGCTGCTCTTGTGGAGGGCCTGAAAGAGGGAAAATCTAAAAAAATCACAGAAATAAAAGGCACCTGAAGGAACTTCCTGTGATGCAGAGGGGAGGCCAAAGATGTCGGCAAATTTTGTCGCACCTCTTCAAATTTGTGGCGGGGCTCTGTGGAGAGGAGGTAGGGCACGCTGGAGGCGACGGTTGGAGGCGGGATGTGAAGCAGTCGAGGCAGGATGCGAGACAGTCGAGGTTGGAGGTGAGTAGAGCCGAAAAGAAGGACGTCCTCTTTGCCGTGTTGGAGGAGAGCAGAGGCGGACAGTCGCCGACCTTCTGACGCGCGGGGTGCCATCCATAGGAGCATTCGGTGCAAGTTGACCTAGATCGATGGGAGGGTTGGCGCTTCTCCCTTGTACGTCGATGCCCTGGATGATGGTTGGAGTCGAGCGTCGAGCGGGATCTGGAGATTTAGGGAGCGAGGAAGAGCAGGGGTAGAGGCGGAGGAGAAGCAGAAATCAGGATGTGGAGAGGCGAGAATGGCGATGAGAAGGACAGATCAGAGAATGATGTAGGGCTTTTATTTGAAAAAGACCTAAATGACCTTTTTTATTTCATTTTGAATTTTCGGTGAAGTAATTGTGTAATAGAGGGGTATAAGTGGTATCTGAATGTTACACCAATGGAGGGGTATAATTGGTATCCGAATGTTACACCATCCACCTTTTGATTTTGCTTATAGTATAAAGATATATATATATATATATATATATATATATATATATATATATATATCTTAGACTTAGGTTTGAATAGAACTTCTTCCTCTCCGATTCCTTTTCTACCGAACCACAACAGCGAGCGAGAGAGAGAGAGAGAGAGTTCTTTTTGTGAATCTTCCGGTGGCCGCCGATGGAGCTCGGTGCTCGAAATCTTCAACCGAACGTAGATCCGGAAAGCTCTCGGCAAGAGCTACGCTATCGTGGTAATTTCTTCCCCATTCCTTCAGTTTTTTCGTTAGGGTTTTTCGGCCCTAACCCCTTTTCCGCCATTTTTGTCTAGATCTCAACTTCTCCCGTGTTATTTTGCCCCGATCTACGACGCGGAGCGATTCGGAGAACTTTTTCCGGTACAACCAAGGCAAGTGGTGGTTTTCCTTCGTTGTTCCTTGTCCTGTTTGATGGTAACCGTTATGCCTTTGTTCCTTAATTTTCTTGCCTTCTGTGTTGTCTTTCCAAACTATGGTTATGTTTAGTCCTTCTTGAAGATCACTCAAAAATATTATAAAATCTGGTCATGGTAATTTCGATCTTGACTAGGTGCATATAATCATTCTTAGAATGTTTTATCGGTGAATTATATTGTTTCGTCTATCGTTGTTGGACGTGTTAGTGTCTATATAGGATTGTAAATCATTTCTAAAGGTTGATCAACCGTGTCTTTAATCTAGAAATGTTATGTAGAATCCGATGTGCCAAGTCCCGAGATGTTGGTGTTGTGGTTTCTTTGGTTTTTCCTTGGTTTCGGGAGTTAGTGGGCGTGACCACCTCTGCATGGTTGTTTCCTTTATTAGTACCTTTTGGAACTCTACCGGTGTTTTGGGCATCTGCGGTGTATGGTGGAGTGTATGAATCTCTCCCGTAGTTAAACAGATTTAATCTTCGTGAGGGGTGTGTCCAGCTAAGTGACCATCTCGCCCGTGTTTTTAGGTAGAGTGACCACAAGTGGTTAATAAAGGTTATGGACTTTCTTCCTTATGATTTACTCATGTTCGTCACCTTATTGCCTTGTGCATATGGTGTGTTTGCAATGTACGTGACGATTCACGTAAGTGTTCTTTTCCTGTTTGATGCTTACTTCGTACTGTATGTCAGTATCTTTGGTCTTGGGTTGGTACCCCTTATCACCTTTGTTTACTTTTGCTTAATATTTCTGCCACCATTTGTACCTACTTGCTGAGGCGTTCTATTTTTTTTGGAATGCCTTAGGTTCAGAGCGGTAGCAGGTAGTGGAGCTGGTTTTGGACTCTCTTAGCGTCAGTGTTAGTGGTGGTTTTGCACCTCGCTGTAGCGAGGTAGTTGTCGTTCAGTTTTTCTTTTTCCTAGTTCAGACATATTGTTTTACTGTGGGTTCGTGTCAGATTGTTGACGCCCACAGAGTTGTTGATTTTGCCACTTGCTAGCTGATGTGGTTTTCTTCTTCTTTGATTTGGATTACTTGCTCTCTGTGATGATTTATTGCTAGGACTGCGTGTTAAATATTTTTAAGCTTATAAAAACTTATTATTAGTAAAGCATCCATGCAACCTCTTTTAAAACTAAGTCACTATTTTCCTGGTCAGCGTAAAGACTTTTTCTCATACTTATTATAAATCTAGAGTCTTCTTAGCATGAGTTGTTCCTCAGGGACATTTATACTCATGTAGGATGTTAGAGTTAATTTAAAACAAGTATCTTCCGCAAGCGTATAAATTATATTTTTGAATCGTGGACTAGATGATCCACTGAGCCGAAGGATACAACTACCTTCTTAATTTAAACTGGATTTCAGTGATAATAACTTATGTTTTCTTTTAAACTGTGGAGTTTGAACTCTTGCCTGAGCGTCTGTAGTTATCCCCTGCACGGCGTGGCATCACAGAGCGTATTTTCTCGTACTCTGATATAATTAAATTGTTGGGAAAATGCGGGTTGTGACAATAAGTGCATCTTATTCAGAGCGCTACCAAAGGAGATCTGGTTTGTGCTTCGTGCAAGCATAAAGGGAACAATGCTACCCATTGTTGGGGTGTAGATATGGTCTACTTCTAGTGTGGACAGAAAGGGTTTTTTAAGTCAGAGTGCCCGCGATTTCAGCCCCCGCTGCAGTCAGTTCCACTCCAAGCCTTGTCACCACCGAAACGTTTGGATAAAGGGAAGGGCAAGTAAAATGTGGTGACTTTGAAAGAACCGCAAACTTCCACCCAAGTGATCTCAAGTTAGATTCTAATCTAGTTCTTAGCTTTTAGCTTTAGTTTCGATGTTTGTTTGTGTAGTTACGTATGCGATTTTAGAGATAAGTTTAAGGTAAAGAACCATTGGGCGTGTGTTCTTTTGGATCCTGGTGCTACCCACTCATTCATCGATAGAATAATCATAGAGCGTCATCGTCTGACCTTCGACTCAGTTGGCGATTCGTTTCACGTTAAGTTTCCTTCCGTTGATTCGTTGGTGTCAGACCATGGTATCTAGAGTTGTATGATCCTTTTAGGTGATTTCCTAGCTTTTGCTGATCTGAAGGTATTAGACCTGGAGGACTTCAATGTGATGTTGGGCATAGTCTGGTTGTCCAGATATGATGCGGTTATCTAATGCAAGGTTAAGCGTTTGGACTTCAAGATGGACAATGACCACCCCAGGAGTGCATATGGTTTTTCTTTCTAGGATTCCCCGATATTTTTTGCGTTATGTGCTAGGAAACTTTTAGATTCCGACTATTTTTCTTGTTTGGTTTATGTTTTGGAAACCGTTGGTAGTTTGCCGCGTGTCAAGAATATTCCTGTGGTGCGAGAGTTTCTTGATGTCTTCCCAGTTAGACTTCCTAGTCTTCCACCTGAGAGGGATGTGGAGATTGTTATTGATTTGGAGCCGGTTACTCGCCCTATTGCTAAGGCACAGTACTGGATGGCCCCGCATGAGCTGGAAGAGTTGCGTACCTAGCTAGATGAGTTTTTTGTAGTGTGGATTCATTAGGCAAAGTTCTTCACCTTGGGGGGCTCCCATGTTGTTTGTTAAGAAGAAGGATGATCTATGAGGTTGTACATCGATTATAGGGAATTGAATAAGTTAACTATCAAGATTAGGTATCCCTTGCCATGAATAGATGATTTGTTTGATCAGTAGCGTTATAGTACAATGTTTTCGAAGATTTACCTTCATTCAGGCTACCATAAGTTGAGGATTCACGAGACGGATGTTCCGCAGACCGCTTTTCGTTCTCGGCATGGACATTTTGATTTCTTCGTAATGTCCTTTGGATTAATGAATGCACCCTCTGCCTTCATGGACATGATGAACAGAGTGTTCAAACATTTTCTGGACCATTTTGTGGACGTCTTTATTGATGATGTCCTGGTTTATTTCCGGAGTGCTGAGGAGCATGTCCAGCACTTGCGTTTAGCTCTATCTGCTTTAAGAGAACATAAGTTGTATGCAAAGTTGAGTAAGTGCGAGTTTTGGCAATCTCAGGTTTCCTTTTTTGGTCATGTTGTGAACAAGGATGAAATTTCTATTGACCCAGAAAATATAGCTGTCGTAATGGATTTGAAAAGACCTACCATACCCAAAGAGACAAGAAGTTTCCTATGGTTGGCAGTCTATTATAAAAGGTTTGTGGAAGGATTTTCTACATTGACTGCGCTACTGACTAAGCTTACGCAGAAGAACGCAGCTTTTGTGTGGAGCGATAAGTGCGATGAAGCTTTTCAAGAATTGAAAACGTGGTTATACATTGCTCCAGTGTTGTCTTTGCCTATCAAAGGAGTGGAGTATGTCATTTTTGTGGATGCTTCGCACGTCAAACATGGTTGTGTATTGATGCAAGACGGTATGGTAATTGCGTATGGATCAAGGAAATTGAAGATTCATTAAAGGAACTATCCTACTCTTGATTTGAAGTTTGCGACAGTGATTTATGCCCTGAAGTTTTGGAGACATCTGTTGTTTGGTGCTTTGTGCAAGATTTACACGGATCACAAGAGCTTGAAGTATGTCAGCACTCCGAAGGAGTTGAATCTGTGCTAGCATAAATGGTTGAATTATGTCGCGGATTATGATGTCGATATTTTATATCATCCAGTAAAAGCTAATGTAGTAGACGATGCCTTGATTAGAAAGACCATACAGATCTTTGGTCTCTCAGTGGAATCCTTGGTGGAAGAGCTTCTGTTAATGGACATTTACGTTGGGAGTAGCGACTTGCCAAGCAGCTTGGAAGTGTTAGAGACATCATAGATTACACTTACAAGGCTACATCAAAAGGACGATCCTGATTTACAGTGTAACGCCCCCACTTGTCACATGGAATATAACGGTGGGTCTGGCAGGGGCCCCAAGCCATATTTCACAGATAAGCAGTGGAATTACGTGTGTAAATCAAAATCTACTCGTACCCTAACTCAAAACATCTAGCGCAGCATTTTAAGTTGGATGAACTCAGCTCAATGAATGTCCACGAATATATAAACTCCACATTTATATATCCAAACCAGGAATGTGCACAACACACACACCCATGGCCTTATGGACTTAAAAGTTTCTCTTTACACAAATGTACAACTTCATACATCGGCACACAGACCGACCACACATGAAATCCAAACACGCTTTCATCGCACGACCTTCAAGGGCCTTTAGTAACAAGCCTCCATTCTGCTAAAATCAATTCAATTCAATCATCAGAACATGCAGTTAGATATCCACCCAAGAGCGGCAAACAAAGTAACAGTCAGCATTAGCTGACCAATTATAATGACCCTACCCCTTACCCGGGGCAGTGGTTCCTTCCCTGTATGCATTGTCATCACAAGCTATCAATCCACCAATCACAACCATATCACAAACGCCGGTATCCACCAGACGTTCCGTGCACTCAGGGCACCTTATTGGTGCACCAGATATCTCAGTCATACACCGGCGATCAGAGGTTCTTCACTTGTTGGTTGGCCGGTTCCATCCTAGTCCACCAATCCCGCAGGCTGGCGACATTCCTTCCATACCACTCAGATGTACTACCTCACAGCATCCACAAACAACCATAGTAGATCGACCCACCCAAGTGGTGTAGCAAGCCGGGTTTATAATGCTCCCGAGGCATTACCACCAATCGACCCCTCACCTATTTCCGATCGACCCACCCTTATGGTGCAGCAAGCCGGGTTTAACTCGGCTCCCCAAGCATTGCCACCAATCAATCCCTCATCTATCCAGATCAACCCACCCTAGTGGTGTAGCAGGTCGGGTTTATCCCGCACTCCCCAGACGTGCTACCAATTAATCTCTCAACACAACCAGGAGCTTACTCAATGCCTCCATACATTAATAAACACATCCATACATCCATACATCCATCCAATAAAGCATAAACCTTTCATATCATCAAATCCACGGAGTCTTCTCCGGTTTACGCATAATCATCACCAATCCAGACTACCCGTTCAGATGGGCTTCATATAGCATGCCTATGCCGTACTCCACACTTCCGGCTCTAGATGCAGACTCAACCAAGGAATCGCTTGCGATATCCACCTCTTGGTGGAGGATCCCATGCACATGCATCAAGAAAGGACTTTGATGTCCAAGAAGGAGATCGTTAACCTTGAAGATCACTTCGGTGCCATGAAGTAGCCGGATGGAAGTCACCGCCTCGACTTTGCCTTAACGAATCCGATCTCGGATCTTTGCTCCGCACTCCGCAGCTCCTCCAGCATCTGGTTTCTCCTTTCTCCTTTCCCTCTCTAGCTCTCCCTCTCTCTTTCTCTCTCTTTGAGAATGAGAAGAAGAAGAAGATGAGAATGAAGGGATTTTATCCTCATTCCTCGGGCTTTATCCACATGGAAGGAGCCTAGACCACTGGATCCAGGATAAGGAAATGGATGGCCAAGATTTGCCTAGAAAAAGGCTGAACACGGCCTGACACGCCCTGTGACACGACCGTGTCACAGGCCGTGTCACTTAAGCGGCAGGAAACCGACTCAAATCCAACCAGTACACGGCCATGTGACATGCCTGTGTCCCACCCTACACGCTCGTGTCACGCCCGACATGCCCATGTCCAATAGCCATGTACTTCACACAGCACAATCTCATCTCACCCTAGAAGGACACATCCCTGGGACAAGCCCGTGTCCCAGGTCGTGTTCACCAGGACACACCCGTGTCCACCAGTACACATAGTCCCGCCTGGACACTCCCGTATCACAGGCCGTGTACCTTGCACTCGACGATCGTCGACCAAAATTCGTCGACCACACACCCAACTGCTCAACCCGAGAAGGACACGCCCGTGTCCCAGGCCGTGTCACCCAAACCTGAACCAAAAATGGGCTTTGGTTGTTATATTTCTCCCCTCCTTCAAATAATTCCATCCTCGAAATTTGGATCACCTCCAGATAGGCACTACAACACTCTTCATTACACCACACTATAGCAACCGAACTCTCACATACAACGAGCCGGGTTTGAGCTCAGAGGCCGCATCTTGTCTCACCCCGTGGCATCGCACAAACCAAACAACACACATCACATACACACATACAGAACCTCCTCATGTGCACATTCATCCACAAAATTCATCAAGTGCACTATAGTCAAAAACAACATTATATCACGATTGATTGAGCACTTACATAACACCAACTGTGCACCAACAGTTCAATGTTTACCGTAACATACCACATATAAGTACACTAGTATCATCATCCATATCTACAGTAGTCACATCATCCAAGTGATACGAGTCATTTTTCTATGGTTCCTTTCGCTCAGCCACTTGATTAAACACTCGAGCTGTCAAATTAAACACTCGAGGCTGGACTTCACCAATTGAACTTTGCGGCTCTTGCACCTCCAAATATGCAATCGAGGTTGGGCCCGGGATGCAGTTGACTCGGCCACTGCTTTACCCTTTTCTTCATATGACGCACCTGTCTTCTTTTCACTCCCTGTCGGGGAATTCCAACAAAATTTAGCTATGTGTCCTTGCTTCCCGCAATTATAACATATACGTGTATCAACACGCCCTTGCCCATACATTACTCCCGAAGAGACAGTTGAAGGAGTTGATTCAGCAGGCCTGAATCATTTCTTCTCTTGTCTACGCAACCCCGATTGCTCCGACTGGGGCAATTTGAATTCTGGCTTCTCCACTGCAAGTTTCTTCTTCTATTGTACCTGCTTCAAGTCCTGCTCTAACGCCCAGGCCATATCAACCAATGCTTGGAAGCCTTGGTTCACTGAATTCGGGAGTGCTAACCTCAATTCATCCCCCAGTTCCTCATAAAATCGATTCTTCTTTCGCGCTTCCTCTGCAAAAGTAGACCCCGCATAACGTCCTAGTCTGGTAAACTCATGCAGGTATGTATCAATATCAGTCTCACCCTGCACCAGACGTTGAAATTCGTTCTCCATCGCAATCCGCTGCGACACTGGAAAATACTTGGCGAGAAACAATCTGGAGAATTCATCCATGGAGACCTCCGCTAATCCTCAACCTGCAAAGTGATGCACTTCCATATCATCCCACCACAATCTTGCATCTTCTTCCAGCAGAAAAGTGGCTAAGGTCACTTTCTGCTCCTCCGCAGTCCTGATTGCCGTCAGGATCCTCTTCACTCTAGCAAGCCAATCTTCTGCCTGCGTTGGGGAAGTCGCCCCACCAAACTTAGGTGGATGAAACTCCATAAAGTGCTTCAATGACTCATCCGTTGCTTGCTCATCCACCATAACTGCAGCACGCTCTTTCCCTGCACCAGGCCGTACTGGCAGCACTGCAGCCCCTGCCTTCCCAGTAGGCTGTGCCTGTAACACTACAAGCACCGTCTCCGTCACCATCCGTATGCTCTCCGCCGAGGGAGGCGTAGATGCTTCAACTGGTGCCGCACTCTCATCGGACCGCTGGGGCTCCGACTTCCCAGCACCACTCCTCGCCATCTAGAAATGTGCAAAACACCATTAATCAGCCATATCATAACGGTAATTATACCTTGCCTACACACTCACGCACTTTACGTGCATGGAATACATTCCTAGTGGACATTCGTTAGTTCAAATCTGTTCTTCCCACCCAAATAATCTCAACTGGCTCTGATACCACTTTGTAATGCCCCCACTCATCACATGGAATATAACGGTGGGTCCGGCCAGGGCCTCACGCCATATTTCACAGACAAGCGGTGGAATGACATGTGGAAATCAAAATCTACTCGTACCCTAACTCAAAACATTCTAGCGCAACATTTTAAGTTGGATGAACTCAACTCAATGAATGTCCATGAATATACAAACTCCACATTTATATATCCAAAGCAGGAATGTACACAACTCACACACCCATGGCCTTTTGGCCTTACAAGTTTCTCTTTACACAAATGTACAGCTTCATACATCGATACGCAGGCCGGCCACACATGAAATCCAAACACGCTTTATTCGCACCGCCTTCAAGGGCCTTTAGCAGCAAGCCTCCATTCTGCTCAAATCAATTCAATTCAATCATCAGCACCTGCAGTTAGATATCCACCCAAGAGCGGCAAACAAAGTAACGGTCAGCATTAGCTGACCAATTATAACGACCCTACCCCTTACCCAGGGCACTGGTTCCTTCCCTGTATGCATTGTCATCACAAGCTATCAATCTACAAATCATAACCAATCACAAATGTCGGTATCCACTAGATGTTCTGTGCACTCAGGGCACCTTATTGGTGTACTGGATATCCAAGTCGTACACCGCCGATCAGAGGTTCTTCACTTGTTGGTTGGCCGGTTCCATCCTAGTCCACCAATCCCGCGGGCTGGCGACATTCCGTCCATGCCACTCAGAGGTACTACCTCACAGCATCCACAAACAATCAGAGCAGATCGACCCAACTAAGTGGTGTAGCAAGCCGGGTTTATCGTGCTCCCCAGAAATTATCACTAATCAACCCCTCACCAATTTCCGATCGACCCACCCCTATGGTGCAACAAGCTGGGTTTAACTCGGCTCCCCAGGTATTGCCACCAATCGATCCCTCATCTATCTAGATCAACCCACCCTAGTGGTGTAGCAGGCCGGGTTTATAACGCGCTCCCAGAAGTGCTACCAATTAATCTCTCATCACAATCAGGAGCTTACTCAAAGCCTCCATACATTCATAAACACATCCATACATCCATTCATCCATCCAATAAAGCATAAACCTTTCATATCATCAAATCCACGGAGTCTTCTCCGGTTTACCCATAATCATCACCAATCCAGACTACCCGTCCAGATGGGCTTCACACAGCATGCCTATGCCGTACTCCACACTTCCGGCTCTTGATACAGACTCAACGAAGGAATCGCTTGCGATATCCACCTCTTGGTGGAGAATCCCATGCACATGCATAAAGAAAGGACTTTGATGTCCCAGAAGGAGATCGTTACCCTTGAAGATCGCTTCGGTGCCATGAAGTAGCCGGATGGAAGTCACCGCCTCGGCTTTGCCTTCACGAATCCGATCTCGGATCTTCTCTCCACACTCCGCAGCTCCTCCAGCAGCTGGTTTCTCCTTTCTCCTTTCCCTCTCTAGCTCTCCCTCTATCTTTCCCTCTCTTTGAGAATGAGAAGAAGAAGAATATGAGAATGAAGGGATTTTATCCTCATTCCTCGACCTTTATCCATATGGAAGTGATGGCGCGGCCCCTCCAACACTTCCTGATGATGACCCGGTTGCCGCGGCGCAACAATTAAAAGATTTGCGACGTCATGACAACGCCACGGACGCTAACAGAAGGCTGCGATACAACCTCCGTCCGCAGCGCGCAAAGCTTGCTTAAAAGTTTTAATTAGTTTTATTTTAATTGCTTTTAAAAATATGGCTTGTATTAATTTTTATTTTCATGTTGGCGTGCTACTAAACATTTGGTGTATATTTAACCGCCCGGTTGGATGAGATTTCATCTCCATCACGGACGGTTGGATCTCTTTTGTAACTCCTATTTAAAGGAGGCTATTATGAGGAGTTAAAGGATTGGAAAAGAAAAACCTAAAACTCCCCCTTGAGAATTTCGGCCACCATGGAGAGACTCCATTAGCCGCCCACCCCCCTTGGTGTGAAGCCATACCTTGCCTCCTCCATCCCCGTTTGGTGCGACTCCGGCGTGGCTTCTATCGGCGCGACTCCGTGGAAGAAGGAAGTAGCCCCATTCTGTGTGAAACCGGTGGATCCGTGGAGAGAGTGATTCTCCCACAAATCCTGTGTGATCATCTTCTTGGTTGGGTAATCTCCTTCCTTTCTTTGTGTTTTCTTGCTGTGAGATTTTGTGGAGGTTATACATCCGTCTTTTCTGCGATTTTAAAGTATTTTTCCGCTTGAAAAAATCTGAATCGAAACGTTGTTATTGATCCTCTTATTATCCGGATTGAGAAGATCCGTTGGAGAACAAACTAGGCCTTGCCTTGACTTGTTCTCCAAGTTTGGGCACACTTTGTGCTAACAAGGGAGTTAATCTCAACTTGTTCTTGATCGCTCTTTATCGTTTACCGCCGCTCCTAAGTATATTATTCCTGCGATTGACGGCTTATAGTGAAAAGAATAGATGCTTGTGTAGGTGCGGTGAGGTGTGTGCTTGTTGGAGAGGTAGGTCCTAAGGACGTGGTATCGAGTCCGGCTAAGGGCGAGTTGTGTGCTTGTTGGAGAGTTAGGTCCTAAGGACGTGGTATCGAGTCCCGTATTTTTGAGAGCCAACCGACCCCTTTACATTCGCTTTTGGTCGGAGCACTCTCTTTCTTTTTTTATGTTTTGTGATGGGTAAGCTTCCGTTAGCGTAAGCACGTCCGTGTCACGTACACCCCTACACCAATTTGGTATCGAAGCAGATCGTTTCAACTTCTGCGTTGCAAACATCCTCGCTGCGTTCCTTGTCGGTCCATCTAATCATAGAAAAAAAATAAAAAAAAATTTTTGTGGGCTGCCAATAGCGGGCTAAAATCTGTAATTTTCTGCGAAATCTAAAAAACAAATTTTTTTAATGATCTACGCCTTACTCCCATCGGGAATATCTAAAAATATTCCATTTCCAGTATAGCTTCAACCCTAGGAAAATTCATCTTGCCCGGGGTCTCCCAAACCTGAATGCGCACAACCCCGACTACATCTAGGATGGCTAGGAACGGAGTACACAACCCCGTCTACGTCTAGGATGGCTGCGAACGTGCATGGTGATCCCAACACCGAGGCTATAGCGGGTCTTCGTGCCGAAATGGCTGAGCTTAGGAACGTCTTAGCCCAGATCCTTCAAAATCAGGAAAGGCCACCCCCACCTCCCGTTAATATTGGGCAGCCCAACCGGCACCAACCGAACTTTGACTCGGATTGTGAGGGAAACTCTCCTCGTGTGCCCCCTCGAGAACCCCGCCCCGAGCGAGGATTTGATATCACGAGGGCCATCAAGATAAATGCCCCCACCTATGATGGCATAGGAGATCCCCAGATCTTCCTCCATTGGGCTATAGACATGGAGTGCTATTTCGAATGACACAACCTCACGGACCCCCAAAAGGTTCAAGTTGCCAGGATGAAATTAACGGGACGTGCCAAAACCTATTGGCTGAATGAAGAACGTAGGTTAGGAGCTGGGCACGGGGTCCCACTTATTGGATGGGCTGTGATGAAGAACCTGCTGACCGATCAGTACGTTCCCGCGTACCATCAGATGCAGATGTTCGATGAGCTTGCCACCCTTCGGCAAGGCTCAATGTCTGTTGCTGAATATATGGGAGAACTTAAGGACCGTATGGTACGTTGTGACCTTCGAGAGTTCCCCGAAGTCACTTTATCTAGATTTCGAAAGGGACTTCACCTCGACATTCAGCGGAAATTCTTGCATTACGGTCATACGGACTTGAATACGACTTTCAATGCTGCCTTGGACATTGAAAAGCACCTAGCATCTAAGGCTCACTCCCGTTATTCTAATACAAAGAATAAGTCCACCACTGAGGCATCTTCTTCCACATTTCCTGATAAGGGAAAATTTAGATCCTCTGAGTCGAAATCCGTAGTGATCACCGCTAGAAATACCAAGAACCCCGCTATTGAGCGTATCCCCGTAGGAAAGGTTAGCAAGGCTAACACCACTTGTTACTCATGCGGCGTTCAAGTCCACTATTCCGACGAATGCCCCACTAAGACGAAGGCCATAGCCTTGTTAGAGTCCGCTACCGACCCTGACGATTATGTCTATGAGGCCGAAGAGGAGAGCGACCTCGAAGGAGTCCCTAGTGACTTGGAGGACGATCACCGCCTTATGGTGATGCGTTGTATTTTGACCACTACTCGTCCCGTAGACGACTAGAAGAGGACGAGCATATTTCCCTGATCTTTAAGAGTGGAGAAAAAATTTGCAAATTAGTTATCGATGGTGGTAGTTGCGTAAACGCCGTTTCTGAGAACGCTGTTAAGCGTATGTCCTTGACTGTCGAGCCGCACCCGACCCCCTACCAGGTTCTTTGGATTAGTAAGGTTACTATTAAGGTTACCCAACGATGCCTAGTCCCCCTGTCTTTCAAATCCTACACGGATGAGGTTTGGTGCGACGTCCTACCGGCGGACGTTTGTCATGTGTTATTATGCCGCCCTTGGCTATACGACCGTGATGTGACGCACTATGGTCGTGCCAACACTTATGAGTTCAAATTCAATGGCAAGATCGTCACCTTGAGACCGACTGTGCCAAAAGAGCTGGTAGTGTTGGCTAAGGATACCACCGTCCCAGTAGAGAGGAAAGCCTTGAGTTTAGTTGGTAGGAAGGAATTTGTGAAGGATCCCTTCATTGGGGGTATAATGTACGCTCTCGTTCTCATGAGTGCAAAGACTGATAGTGGCATGTTGGAAGATTTACCCCGAGAGCTACGGGTATTGTGGATGAGTTTAGGGATGTATACCTGGAATAGTTGCCTTCGTCGTTACCACCGCTTAGAGATATACAACACTCTATAGACCATATCCCCGGATCGTCCTTACCCAATCAACCACACTATAGGCTTAATCCTGCTGCCCACAAAGAGTTACAAACCCAGATAGAGGATTTGCTAAATAAGGGATTTATTAGGACGAGTATGAGCCCATGTGCTGTCCCCGCTCTTCTTTCCCCTAAGAAGGATGGCACCTGGCGCATGTGTGTTGATAGCCGAGCTCTCAACAAAATTACTATAAAATATAGGTTTCCAATTCCGCGACTAGATGATCTCTTGGATGTCCTATCGGGTGCCACTATCTTCTCAAAATTGGACTTACGGAGTGGTTACCACCAGATAGGGATCCGAGAGGGGGATGAGTGGAAGACAACGTTCAAGTCTAAGGACGGGTTGTATGCGTGGCTTGTGATGCCCTTTGGGTTATCCAATGCCCCCAGCAACTTCTCCCGGATGATGACGCACATCTTTAGGCCATATATGGGGAAGTTTGTTGTAGTATATTTCGACGACATCCAAGTCTTTAGTACCTCGCCCGCCGAACACCTCTCCCACATCAAAGTAGTCCTCTCCACCTTAAGGACTGAAACCTTATATCTAAATCTTAAGAAATGCACGTTTTATGTTTCAAAGGTTGAATTCTTAGGTTACATAGTTGGCTCTGAAGGAATTCGTGTTGACCCAGGAAAGGTTCAAGTGATTAGAGACTGGCCCGAGCCTACTAGCCTTTGTGAGGTGCGTAGTTTCCACGGGTTAGCTACCTTTTATCATCGTTTCATACGCGATTTTAGTAGCATTGTGGCACCCATTACGAACTGCATGAAGAAAGGCGAATTCACATGGTCCAAATCCGCCACGTTTGCATTCCGTCGTATTAAGGCGGTTATGACTGAAGCACCGGTGTTACGTCTCCCAGACTTCACCAAGGTCTTCGAGCTTACTTGTGATGCATCTGGCGTAGGGATTGGAGGTGTCTTGAGTCAAGAGGGTCACCCGGTTAGTTATTTTAGTGATAAATTAGCGGGTGCTAAATTAAATTATTCCAATTACGATAGGGAGTTTTACGCGATCGTTAGATGTTTGCATCATTGGAGGCACTATCTCCATCATAAGGAGTTCGTGATCCTCTCTGATCATGAAGCGTTACGATTCATCAATGGTCAGCACAAAATCAGCCCGCGCCACGCTAAATGGGTATCCTTCTTGCAAGAATACACATTTACTCTCAAGCACCTTAAGGGGTCCGACAATCGAGTTGCCGATGCACTCAGTTGCCTCACCCTCTAACTTTCCTCCATGCAAGTCCACGTGGTAGGGTTCGAGCACATAAAGGATGAATACGCCACATGCCCTGATTTTCAGGAGCCATACTTATCTGCCTAGGATAGCTCTCCCACGACCATCACGACCTTTTCACTTAGAGACGAATATTTATTCAAACACGGAAAATTGTGTATCCCTCGCTCCTCTTTGCGACTCCACATCATTTGGGAGTTACATAGTGGTGGCTTGAGTGGTCACTTTGGAAGAGACAAAACGATTACGCTCGTAGAGGAGAAATTCTTTTGGCCTAAGCTAAAGGCGATGGTTGGGAAAGTAGTGAGCAGTTGCCGTACGTGTCAAGTTTCAAAGGGTACTACGTCCAATGTAGGTTTATACACCCCTCTACCTATTCCGTCCGTTCTGTGGGAAGACGTGAGCATGGACTTCGTATTAGGACTTCCCCCCACCCTTCGACGCCATGATTCTATACTCGTTGTTGTGGATAGGTTCTCTAAGATGGCGTACTTCCTCCCATGTAGTAAGACCAACGACGCTTCTCACATTGCAAAACTGTATTTTAAGGACGTCGTTAGTCACCGTGGAGTTCCGAAGACTATTGTCTCGGACAGGGACGTAAAGTTCACTAGCTACTTTTGGAAAACCTTGTGGGTTCTTATGGGAACAAAATTATTATTCTCCGCGGCTTATCATCCACAAACTGATGGTCAGACGGAAGTAGTCAATCGGAGCCTAGGAAATCTTCTTAGATGTCTAGTGAGCGATCATAAAGGCACTTGGGATTTACTTCTTCCACATGCACAACTGGCTTACAATAATTCTAAATATAGGTCCACGGGTATGTCTCCGAATGAAATTCTTCACGGCTATAATGCCCCTGTGCCACTTGACTTGGTCCCCTTACCTCCCATATACAAAACAAGTCAGTTTGCACAATCCTTCGCCCAACATATTCACGACTTACATGCACGTATACGAGCTACCTTGACTGCTCAATATGAGTCTTATCAAGCGCACGCTAATCTACATAGGAAGGTGTCACACTTTAAAGTCGGCGATCTGGTTTTAGTACGGTTAGTTCCCGAACGAATGCCAACTGGCACCGTTATAAAGTTAGCTGCAAAGCGCGCCGGTCCTTTTCGGATTATAAAGAAGCTAGGTGACAACGCTTTCCTATTGGATTTGCCTGCTGAATGGGATATCTCCCCTATTTTTAATGTCTCGGATTTGACTCTATTTGTTGCGCCTCCACAAGAGTTGGTTTCTTTGTCGTCTTCTCCCTCCACTAAAATTTCTAATGGGTTGGGGAGTGGTAGTTCAGATGATCTCTCTCCTTCGGTACCCGCAGGTATAACATCAGATGGTACGTTGCCTTCTTTTATTCCTACTTCTGACATGTTTCCCAGGTTTCCCAAGATGTTTCTCCATCCAGATATGATACTAGCTGCGAAGCCACTTGCTACTCCAGACGGTGCTACCTACCGCTTCCTCATCCGTTGGCGTGACCGCCCACCTTCGGACGACTCATGGGTACTCGCGACAGAGCTTCAACGTTTGGATGCCGAGCTTCTCCGCCGCTTTTCTCTCGGACCATGCATCGGCGATGCAAGATTTTAAGTGGGGGAGGATTGATGGCGCGACCCCTCCAACACTTCCTGATGATGACACGGTTGCCGCGGCGCAACAATTTAAAGATTTGCGACGTCATGACAACGCCACGGACGCTAACGGAAAGCTGCGATACAACCTACGTCCGTGGCGCGCAAAGCTTGCTTAAAATTTTTAATTAGTTTTTAATTAGTTTTATTTTAATTGTTTTTAAATGCCCGGATGGATGAGATTTCATCTCCATCACGGACGGTTGGATCTCTTTTGTAACTCCTATTTAAAGGAGGCTATTATGAGGAGTTAAAGGATTGGAAAAGAAAAACCTAAAACTCCCCCTTGAGAATTTCGGCCACCATGGAGAGACTCCATTAGCCGCCCACCCCCCTTGGTGTGAAGCAATACCTTGCCTCCTCCATCCCCGTTCGGTGCGACTCCGGCGTGGCTTCTATCGGTGCGACTCCGTGGAAGAAGGAAACAGCCCCATTCGGTGTGAAACCGGTGGATCCGTGGAGAGAGTGATTCTCCCACAAATCTTGTGTGATCATCTTCTTCGTTGGGTAATCTCCTTCCTTTCTTTGTGTTTTCTTGCTGTGAGATTTTGTGGAGGTTGTTGATGCACGAAAACGGACAGGGAGTCGGTCACCACCAGCTAACGGTTCGAACACCGGGGAATAGGGGAGGAAAGGAGAAGACTGTCGACTAATCGGTTACTAGCGGTCGCGGCTAAAGGGCAGAAAAGAGGAGGGGGCCGCTGGCAGCGGCAACAGCAGAGTTCGCCCGCCGCGGCTTAAATGCCACTCTTGCGGCGGGCTTTCCTTTACTTAAAAATGAGACAGTTACAACGAGTAAAAGAAGAAGCCGGCCGGGCTACAAGCCGCAATACACTAGACTTGAGACCGCAGCTCTTAACAGGCGAGCTACTGGATCCCAGTCATGGTGCCTTGGGGAGTGCACCCACCACCTATTTATAGGCTCGGGGGCCTGCCCAAACGGGCAGGGCTAAAATTACCGGCTGCCCGGGGTACAGGAGAACCGGGCAGAGGTGAGGGGAAGCAAAAGAGAAAGAAACAAGAAAGGAGGGAAGCCGCGCGGTCTGGCGGATTCCTCCTGGCGAGCTGACGGCTGGGTCCTTGGGCCTTGTCGCTGAGCAGGGTCGGTGCTGGCAGCGGCCTGACATGGAGACCGCCCGGCTTGGGGGGTTTGGCGGCTTGAATAAGCAGACCGCCCGGTCTGGAAAACTGCGCGGGCAGGTCGCGGATTCCGGGCTTATCATAATCCCCGCACATTTTTAAGTTTCCAAAAAACTTCGAAAATGTAGAACTAAGCCGGAGACCGCGACTGCTTCATCGTCGTCTATAAAATCCCCTGACCCTTGACATTCTTCAGGATTCCTGCCAAGCACGGGTCGCTACTCGCCACTTGCGGTTAGAATTTTGCAAGCCGACGCGATTTCTTTAGCGATGGATGTGATGTCATCAATGCTAGCTCGCAACAAGAAACCGCCAGAAGCGAAGCAGAGCCGGAGCGAGAACTCGAATGATTCTGCCCGTCAGACTGCCAAGAAGACTGGGAAGCCGGAGACATCAGCGGCTTCTGGAGCTGAAAAGAGGCCGACAGAGATCGTCGGCGGACCATCGCAGGCCGCAGCCGATCCCAAAGCGGTTTCGAAGGCTGCTCCACTGCAAACCGGGATTGCTAAATCCTTCGACGTGACTTTCTCTCCATCAGGAGAACCACTCCTAAAAATCGGTGGGACGGAGGAGAAGAGTGTTGAGTCTGGGAAACCGTCCGAATTGCCGAGCAAGGTCGACTTAATCGTTGTGGATGACAACGAGCCGGAGAAGGCGCAGGAACCCGAGCGGACTGTTGCTGAACAGGGCAAGCGGACTGAAAAGGTGTCCGGCTCCCTGAAACGGCGGAAAGAAAGGAGCGAAACCCTTGAAGAAAGGATGAAGAAGAAAATGAGGAAGCTGCATGCCAGAAACCGGAATATCTCTGAAAAGACCGGAGCGGACAGTCTTCAACACAGGCCGCACGAGAAGGAGGTACCCGAGGACCCGGCTACACCGGATCACAAGCCGAGCGAACTGGAGAATACGCCCGCGGTTAGCGACTCGCTCAGCGAGCTCCTGAAGGGCATGGAGACCCTCCAGCGGCAAGACGCGCTATTGTCGACACCAGCGGCCTCTGAGGAGGTTGACCGCCCGGACATCCAGGTTATTGGGGAGAAGCCTGGCGAACCGGCTTCCGCGGCTTCTGAAGGAGCCGCGAAACTGAAGCTCCGCGATAAGATGGAGTAGATGAAGAAACTAATCGCCAATAAGCCGGTGGAGACCGCACATCCATTACTGCAAGGTAAACACCGGGACGTTAGGCGAATTATTAAATTCTACAAGTCGCGGTCAAGGAAGAAGGGGGCGAATATAATATTAAATCCGCCGGCCAGCTTTTTCCTGACCACGGCTCAACTGAAAAGCCGAGCTAAGGAAACCGAGCGGCTATGGAAAGAAAAGCTGAAGAGGATAGATCCTGAGCGACTCAGGCGGCCAGTGATTAAAATCCATACCGCGGCCTCTGGAGGAGATAAACATCAAACCGGCAGTCTTATCCTACCGATTTCCTTACAAGAAGGTCGCAATAATCCGGCTGAACCTGACTGCGGTTTTTCTCCTGCAGGTGTACCGGAGACCGCGATGAAACCGGGCGACCTGACGTCGTTTTTGTCTATGCTGCCACCGCCTCCGCCTCCAAGTGTTCGCGAGAAGGAGATGGCCGACTTCCAGAAGGAGGTCGGCTCGCTGCAGGCGGCTTTGAACGCGGCCACCGAAACCCTGCGGATTAAAGACGAACAGCAGCGGGTTGCCCAGGAGGCCGCGAAAAAAAGGATCCAAGAGTTGCAAACCACCCTGGAGCAAGAGACCACTAGGTTGCAAAGAGCGCTTGAGCAGGAGACCGCGAGGATGAAGACTGCGATGGAACAAGAGACTGCCAGGCTCCAGACCGCGATGAAGGAAGAGACCGCCAGGCTCCAGATCGCGAGGAAGGAAGAGACCGACAGGCTCCAGACCGCGATGGAAACCGCTGAGGCGAAGATTGCTGAGATGCAGGTCGCCTTGGAGCAGGAAAGGGCGGAGAAGTACTTGCTGATGGCCGCGCGGCCGGAAGGAGACAGAGAACAGATCCCGCATGCCGGAGGCGGCGAAAACCAAGACTTGCCGGCGGAGACCGGCGGAGAACTGCGGCCTGCACCACCAACTCCTGCAGAGTTGCCGGGAACTAGCCGCCCGGCCTCTGGCGAGAGTTCGCATCCGCCAGTGGCCGCGGCGCCTAACCGGGTCGCAGTTCCAAGCGGTCCGGGGGCCCAGGCGATCCATATGATTCCGTTTGCGAGAGTTGAGCGCGACGCTGCGCGAGTTCATCGGTCTCTGCATGCGCTTCATAATCTGGTTAGCCAGGTGTATGTTGCGATTGTGCAGACCGGTGAACAGGTCGCGCACATGGGACGAGATAGGCCGGAAGACGACAAACGATCCTGAGCGACTTGAGAGACCTAAGCCGCGCGGACATTCGTATATTGTGTTGTAATATATATTTTTTCTTTGGATGTTGGACAATTTGATTGCTGTAAACTGTTGTATTTTATTATGCTGCGAACTGAATGCGGCTTATGCGGTTTGTATTTATAATCCACATGTCTGCTGCTTTGTTCTGAGAAATTTAAAGTTTAGGATAATAGCCGCGCGGTCTGGCGAACAGAGCGCCGGCTTGAATACTTGATATCCACATGATTTGCCATAGAATTTTTCTAAGTGTAGGGAAATAGCCGTGCGGACTGACGGGCTACAAGGCGGCTTGATCACTAAGCTGTTCTGCACTTCCAGCGGACTTAGGCCGCGCGGCGTGACAACTAGCTGCGATTTGACGTTGGGCACTGTAGCTTCACGGATTTTCTATAAATAGCGCAGACCCCGCAGAGTTCATCACAAATCAAGAAGGATGCGGGCTAAGTCCAAGTCGTTGCGGTCTGACAAGGCCACAGCCGTTAGGACAGACGCGGCCTCCGCCTTCCACTCAGCTGACCACAAAGAATGCCGGCTTACAAAAGCCGAGCTGGATGACTTTGTCGAGAAACATATGCAAGGAAGTCCGCTGATCGCGCGGCTTCCCCGGCAGGATGAGCGGATTAACTCCTCCAACGCGAATCAGATCGCAGTCCCCATTGACCACTTCGACTGCGGCTTCAGCTTCCCGGTCTTGCTAGAGGCCGTAGCGGTCTTCGACCACTATGGAGTTGTGCCCGGACAACTTCCCCCGAACTCGATAGCCGCAATATACAGCTTCATCTCTTACCTCAGGTCGGAAAGAGTCCGCTTCTCGATGAGGCTCTTCCGAGAGTGCTTCTCAGTGCGGTCTATCCCGGACTCCGGGACTAAGATCTTCCGGGGGCACCTCTACTTCGGCTGCAGAGGGCTGAAGATAGTTAATTTGGCCAACAAGATCGCGAACTGGCCGGAGCGGTTTCTGATCTTTGAGGGCAACTTGGGGTTGCTGCCGGTCGACCCCCAAATCCGCGAAGAAGCCGCCTTCGGCAGCAGCGGCTTGGACGGCATGGAGAAGGAGATTTACGACTTCTTCAGGGGCGAGCGGCTTGATGTGAACTACTACATCCCGCTGTTGCCGTCGCTAGTAGGAGTCGAAGCGGAAGACAGTAAGTGTTAAGCCGGCCGACCTGAATTCTTAGCCGCGCGGCCTGAACACTAACTTTGCCTTCTATCTTTGCAGCTGCTGTGGCGGTCCCGCTGAACAAGCCGCAGACTCCGGGCGGCTTGACCCTTACTCAAAGAGAAAAGAGGGCGAAGCGGGTCAAGCCGGCGCGAGCTGCGGAGGAGGAGGAGTCGGACTCCTCTGGAGAGTTCATGCTGCAAGGAACCGGCAGCAGCCTGAAGGATGTCCACGGCGACCCGGCCTTGCGGTGGAGTCCGGACGGCAAGTCGGTGACGATCTCCACCGCCCTCCCCTACTGGGGAGCAGAAGAAGTAAGCCGCCATGCTAATGCGGTTGGCGGCGCGCTGTACGGCAAGCGCAACTTGAGGGCTATGCGACGAGTTCCTCCAGACGACTTGCCGCGGCTAGCCGCGCAAGTCGGCGCGAGGAGCTTCGTGGCAAGCCATTTCATGGGGCTTGCCTACAAGGAGCTGATGAAAGAGAACAGCGGTCTGAAGACGCAGTTAGGCGAACAGCAAGAAGAGAACAAGCGGCTTAAAGAGAAAGAGGCGGTAAGTCATTACCAATACCCGCGCGGTTAGAATTATGTAACCGCGCGACCTTACCTTTACCTTTGCTTTGCAGGAAATGTACAACCCCGCCATCCCGATCTTCCAAGACCAAGTCTTCCCCCAACTTGTCCAAGGAATCGATGGAGCGCTTAATCGCCTCCGGGACCTTGGCGGCTTGGCCCCCGGCTTCACCAACTTCACATGCGCCGACATCTACCCTTCCCTGAAGGAGCAGGTGGCCGACGTCTATAAGTCGATCAAAGGCAAGGCCAAAGTCGGGGAAGAAGTCGGTGAGGTGGTGGAAGACGCCGTGGAGGAGGTCGGCCAGGGAAGCCGGAGTCCACGCACATCTCCAGAGTCCGGCGGCCAAGAGTCGGAGACCGCGCGGCCAGACTCGACATCTTCTGATGGTTCAGCGAGCTCCGCAACTAGCAGCGGGTACTCTTTATCGTCTGTCGATGTTGGCGATGGCAGTGATTTGGATGCTCCTGCGACTAAGAAGCTCAAACCGGACGATTAGAAAAATTTATAACTTGGTTTTGTATTTTGAACTTTTTTGAAATCGGCGGATTGTTTTTGTAACCGCTCGATTAAAAATTTTGTAACACTTAATGACATAGTAATGAAGGCATTTTTACCTTACTCTTTGTTGCATCTTACTTTTCTTACTTGACTAAGTCCGCGCGGTCTCAGTGTAGCTTCCGATTTAGAATATAGGTATGTAAACCGACTGAGTTTGCGCTGCGACTTCATCAAAGCTGTCCGCAAGAGAGAGACATTTCCCTGCGGTTTCTACCGGCGTGCACGTCAACAATAAGCCGAGCGGCTAATAATTTAAACCGCAATTTTCCTTGAAGAATTATTCAACGTTATCTGCTAGAAGAGCTGAATTGCCGCGGCTTGTTCATACTTAAACCGTGACCGCTAAGACGCGCGGCCACCTGTCGAAGTCGGCAAACATCCATCACATTGAAATATTAGACTGCGGCTAGGGCAAACTCTGAAGCGAATTGCCCATTTGATTAAAGGAACAGAAATAGAGAAATAAGCTTCGGCTTCCGATAATACAGGCCGATATAGCCATATGGGAGCCGGGAACTCTTGTGACGATAGTTCGCTGATTTAGCTGATATAATTAATACCATAAGTCGGCAGATCAATAGCCAGGAATTAAGTGCCAGAAGCAGGTCGGGCGACCTCTTTTTCATATGAATAACAAACCGGCAATTGATATACATAAGTCGAATAAGATACTGAATAGCGGATAGGCGGACGTAAGTCGGCCGAGTTCCCAAATATATTAATGATAATCCGGCCGGTAAGAACAGGAAAGTTAAAAAACTTAAGCCGGAATATGAAACCGGGCGGCTTGTGTAAATAATTATAAAACCTGCACAGGCCGCTAAATAAAACCGCGAGACAGCGGATAGGCGCGTGTTGTCCTGCAAAAATAGGTGAAGATATGCACTTATGTGTCAATGTGGGCAGGTGCGCGTGGCATTGCTTTCCTCACAAAAAACACATAAGCGGGATCGAAATTCTTAAATTCCATGACCAATGTCAAGTGGGACAAGTACGCAACGTCTGCGACTGAGGTCAAGCAGGACAAGTACGCAATGTCTGCGACCGAGGTCAAGCGGGACAAGTACGTAAAGCCTGTCTGTGACTGAAGTCATGCGTGACGGGTACGCAATGCCTGCGACTGAAGGTCAAGCGGAAAACCCACTACACATCTGCTACTGAAGTCGAGCAGGATGTGGAGGGCTTAAGAATTCGAAAGGGGCTCTTGCCCCTACATGCATGCATATAGGCATAAAAAGGTAAAACTAAAAATAAGCTTTAAATGAAAATGTA
This sequence comes from Platanthera guangdongensis, assembly GCA_039583875.1. Classification (NCBI taxonomy): domain Eukaryota; kingdom Viridiplantae; phylum Streptophyta; class Magnoliopsida; order Asparagales; family Orchidaceae; genus Platanthera; species Platanthera guangdongensis. Next base: position 69,734,622 of record CM077154.1, read on the forward strand.
ACATTTGCATGATGTTAAGGAAGTGATAAAGGATATATATCTGCAATTTTATCATGCCTTATAGAAAGAGAGAGATGTTATGTATTATTCTGAACATAAGCACTTTTCGTTATAGAAAGAGAGGAATAACTGCTTGATCCATTGAGCAAGAAACGAAAGATTGCCTTAGAGAGTCACTAAATAACATATTCTTGCAACTTTCCAGCTCTTACAAGTTGATTAGCCAATTTCCTGAGAGCTATGCAATCTTCTGCTAGATGACCAATATCTTTATGATACTTGCAAAAAAGTTGCTCGTGCCGATACTTGATTTTGGATTTCATACGCCGAGGCTTCTTGAACTCAGGCATTCCCTGAATGATTATCAAAAGATCTTCCATAGGAATTTTGAACTTAACATACTTACCTGAATCTTTTTCATACTTTGGAATTTTATCCTGGAGAATATAAGGAGACTTGCAGTATTCAACTTGCAAAACATCTTGTGAGGAAGTAGATTGCTGTTGACCAGAAGTCTCTTGAGATTGTTTGGCCATTTGATTCAGAAATGAAACATAACCTTTATTTGCCTCTTCGCCCATTATGAATGTATTAACTATATCAATAAGATCTCCGAAGCTTTTGGGATATTTTGTGGTGAGCTTGAATTTCAATGGGCCTTCTTGAAGGGCATTTATGAAAGCATGCAAGTAATAATCTTGATGGACGCTACAAATATCTAGAACCTCCTTTTGAAACCGATCAACAAAATCTAAATTAGACTCGTCAATTCCTTGCTTGATTCGGAAGAGAGCTCCAACGTCTCTTTTCCGCTTCCTGTAAATAGCGAATCTAGAAATAAATTGACTTCGAAGATCCTTAAAGCTGGTTACTGATCGAGGTGGGAGGCTATAAAACCATTCTCTCGCAACATTGCCAAAGGATATAACAAAGAGTTTGCATTTTACTCCATTTGACACTTTTCTAAGTGAAATAGCTGATTCAAAAGCTTGCAAATGAGAAAACGGATCATCACATGCAGAATACTCCGGGAGACGTGGTTCTCTGAAATCATCGGAGACAGTATCCCACCGAATTTGATTAGTGAATGGAGAAGGGGCCTCTTCTTCGTCCTCACAAAGAGACTCATTTGCAACAGATTCTAACCCACGCTCAACACTGTTTGCAAAAATTTCTTTACGAGGGTCAACAACCTCACTATTAAAATACGAACAGTCCTGCATTTCTGAGAGATTTGTAGCAACTGAGATGTTGCTGGATTTATCACGACCCTTTGCAGGATTCATCCTGAAAAGAGAGAAAAAGCCGAACTTTTGCAAGAGACCGCAGAACAGCGGCGGCTTAATGTGGCGGCTAGACGATTCTGCAAACCGATAAGAAGACCGGCTGAAAAGAGAGCGAATAGAATGCCAGGTTCCACAGTGCGGGAGGCGGGCTGAAAGCCTTAGCCGGCGAATTCGCGGCTTGCTCGACAGGCCGCCGAACTCTAGAGGATAGAGCGGTCTGGCTCCCTAGACCGCTGATTTCATCGATTAGTCGCGATCTGAAGGCCGCGTGTTAACTGTTGATGCACGAAAACGGACAGGGAGTCGGTCACCACCAGCTAACGGTTCGAACACCGGGGAATAGGGGAGGAAAGGAGAAGACTGTCGACTAATCGGTTACTAGCGGTCGCGGCTAAAGGGCAGAAAAGAGGAGGGGGCCGCTGGCAGCGGCAACAGCAGAGTTCGCCCGCCGCGGCTTAAATGCCACTCTTGCGGCGGGCTTTCCTTTACTTAAAAATGAGACAGTTACAACGAGTAAAAGAAGAAGCCGGCCGGGCTACAAGCCGCAATACACTAGACTTGAGACCGCAGCTCTTAACAGGCGAGCTACTGGATCCCAGTCATGGTGCCTTGGGGAGTGCACCCACCCCCTATTTATAGGCTCGGGGGCCTGCCCAAACGGGCAGGGCTAAAATTACCGGCTGCCCGGGGTACAGGAGAACCGGGCAGAGGTGAGGGGAAGCAAAAGAGAAAGAAACAAGAAAGGAGGGAAGCCGCGCGGTCTGGCGGATTCCTCCTGGCGAGCTGACGGCTGGGTCCTTGGGCCTTGTCGCTGAGCAGGGTCGGTGCTGGCAGCGGCCTGACATGGAGACCGCCCGGCTTGGGGGGTTTGGCGGCTTGAATAAGCAGACCGCCCGGTCTGGAAAACTGCGCGGGCAGGTCGCGGATTCCGGGCTTATCAGAGGTTATGCATCCGTCTTTTTTGCGATTTTAAAGTGTTTTTCCGCTTGCAAAAATCTGAATCGAAATGATGTTATTGATCCTCTTATTATCCGGATTGAGAAGATCCGTTGGAGAACAAACTAGGGCTTGCCTTGACTTGTTCTCCAAGTTTGGGCACACTTTGTGCTAACAAGGGAGTTAATCTCAACTTGTTCTTGATCGCTCTTTATCTTTTACCGCCGCTCCTAAGTATATTATTGCTGCGATTGACGGCTTATAGTTAAAAGAATAGATGCTTGTGTATGTGCGGTGAGGTGTGTGCTTGTTGGAGAGGTAGGTCCTAAGGACGTGGTATCGAGTCCGGCTAAGGGCGAGTTGTGTGATTGTTGGAGAGTTAGGTCCTAAGGATGTGGTATCGAGTCCCGTATTTTTGAGAGCCAACCGACCCCTTTACATTCGCTTTTGGTCGGAGCACTCTCTTTCTTTTTTTATGTTCTGTGATGGGTAAGCTTCCGTTAGCGTAAGCACGTCCGTGTCACGTACACCCCTACACCAGGAAGGAGCCTAGACCACTGGATCCAGGATAAGGAAATGGATGGCTCTGATTTGCCCAGAAAAAGGCTGAACACGGCCTGACACGCCATGTGACACGCCCGTGTCACAAGCCGTGTCACTTAAGCGACAGGCAACCGACTCAAATCCAACCAGTACACGGCCGTGTGACACGCCCGTGTCACACCCAACATGCCCGTGTCACGCCCGACACGCCCGTGTCCAATAGCCGTGTACTTCACACAACACAATCTCATCTCACCCGAGAAGGACATGGCCCTGGGACACGTCCGTGTCCTAGGCCGTGTTCACCAGGACACACCCGTGTCCACCAGTACATGTAGTCCCGCCTAGACACGCCCTGTGACACACCCGTGTCATAGGCCGTGTACCATGCACTCGACGATCGTCGACCAAAATTCGTCGACCACACACCCAACTGCTCAACCCGAGAAGGACACACCCTGGGAAACGCACGTGTCCCAGGCCGTGTCACCCAAACCTGAATCAAAAATGGGCTTTGTGGTGTTACATTCAACACTTGCATGGTAGAACTAAGAAAGAGTGTTGGGTATTGTATCCACAATAACCTAGATTTGTGTGAAGTCACCTTTGAACTAAGATGAATTAAGTATGTATTTGATGCCATCTTTTAGGTGTGTTCTTGCAGGTTATTATTGCTAAGTGTAGACCAATGTTAGATTACAATGAGTCACTTAACACAGGACCATGCAATGTAATCCCTCATTGTGTGATCCATGGTGTTGACTAATATGTAACCTCTCTATTGGAATGCACTTCATTTTCAAATACTAAAGCATGGAAGAAAGGAAAGGTTGCTGGTCCTTGAATAAAGAAGAAAAGAAATGTTTTCTTTAATTTTTCCTAAGTCCATTTTTCGAAAGGTCTAGATAAATATTTCGAGAAAGTAGAACTGTTCTCGAGAAACAGAAAGACTTATCGAAAAACTCTCTAAAAAACTTCTAAGATCTATTTTTCTAGAAATGCTATGTAGATTTCGCGAAAAAGCCAAGTTCATTTTTTCGAGAAAGAAGTATTATGAAAGTCTTTATTTCAAGGGTAGCTAAATCTCCTAGATGGGAGGGTGTGAATAGGTTTCTTAGTCCTTAGTGACTATCTTTTATTTTTTTTTTAGTTTGCTGCTTTATTGGTTGATTAAGTTCTGCTTTCAAGACAAGGTACCTGCACAAAAAAAACCAACACAACAAAGTACATGCAGATTTATAGTGGTTCCCCAATATTTGGGTACATCCACTCTCCTCCCACCTTGCAAACTTCCTGCTAGCTATTGATGCGCGAAAACAGATGAAAGTAGAGTAGAGGGTTGTGTCGCAGGCTCCAGCAGCTAACGGGATGTGTTCGGTCTCACAGGCAAGGTGATGAGGTGAAGAGGTTGATGGTTGTGGGGATAACAGAGAGGTGAGGAGAAAGCTTCAGAGTGCTCGAGATTGGAGAAAATGCTTATTCAAGGGTTGCGGGGATAAAGGAGAGAAGGGCGTTGATGCGAATGCGGAGATGGTAGGGAAGGTTGATCTGGAGCTGTCGAGCAGACGGTTACTTTGACGGTTGTGCTTGAAGGTTGATGCTTAGAGAGTTGTGCTGCGAGAAGAAAGGGGCCACTAGTAGTGGCAACAACAGACTTCACCCGCCGCGGCTTAAATGCCACTCTTGTGATGGGCTTTCCTTTGATTAATATTGAGTATTACAGATCGAGTTACACCTTTACATGGAAAGCAAATAAAGGGCACATTGGGGGAAGCTGGCAACTAAGGAAAGAAAGTGACTGATAGGAGGCCACACAGACTGAGAAAAAAGGTCGGCAGGCCATGCGGTTAGCTGCAAAGGGCGTACGGACTGAGAAAGGGAGTCCGCAGGGTTGATGCCTTGAGCTTGTCGACGGCTATCCTCGAGCATGAGACGATGTGAGTGTATCCTCAAACGAGAGGTATGGGGGTCTATTTATATGACCGAGGAGGTAACGGCTTTCAGTGACGTTACCCCCGGTGAGTCGGTAAGTGATGCGAGTAGAGAGTGGAGTCTGTCGAGTTCGCAACAGGCCGCGCGGTCTAGGACTTATCTTCTTGAGTTGTTCTGCTGTTGGCGGACTGAGAGTAGTCCGCCCCTGCTGTGTGGAGCGAGCCCGCTCCAAGGTGTGCGGCTGAGGAGGTGTCCGCCCACTGCTGGGAAGAAGCGGGTGTCGGAATGTAGGTGTTTAATGGAGGGTTGCATAGCGAATCCGCCAAGTCCACCTCTACTTCTGAATGGAGACGAGGCCGCCTGCTATTGAGAAGCTGGAGCTGGGGTTCATCAATGCTTGCGGACTGAAAGGTTGGACTGAAGGACGAGTATGCCCAGCCCTCGTTAGATGAGATTATTGTTGGAACAAGGCCATGCTCTTTGGGAGGACTGGGACGGAGTCCGCGTGCTGTCAGTGGCCGTGCTGGTCGACTTGGCGACCTGGCGGACTGAGGAGGCAGGTCGCGCATGCTGGCGAGGTAGAGCAGGTTTTTATTGCTAACTGGTAGCCTGGAGGCAGGTCGCCGCTATTGGAGCAAATTGAATCTGTGGTCTGTGCAGATGTCAATGTGAGTCTGCCATAGTTAGTTGGGTTGTCCTATAGGAGTTAAGAGAAATACGACGCGGCTAGCTGATCAAACCACGCGGCCTGCCGGGGCGGACTGAGGGAGCAGTCTGCACCCCCTGCAGAACAAGCGGCTACTACGTGACCTGGGCGGTCAGACCGAGGAGACCACCATAGCTGCGCGGCCTGAGCGGATAGAACAAGCACCTACTACGCGCCCAGGGCATTCAGACCGGGGAGACTACCCTAGCAGCGCGGCCTGAGCAGACAAAGAAGTCTGTCCGCCCATACTTGGACTGGCCACGACCTCCATAGAGAATTTGGAGTAGGCCGCGACTAGCAAGCTGGCCACCTTGGGAAGGATCGCCGATTTCTGGGTTAACATAATCCCCGCACTTTTGTAAGTTCTGAAGGGAACTTCGAAAAAGTAGGAGACCCACAAAAATTGTGATCCCCCCCAAAGAAAAAGTAGGGGGAAAGGATAGATAGAACCTAATGTCTCTCCTTAGGAGTTTGCTAATGCTTATCTTTTTCCTGCAAAGGAAAAGTTAGTGTAGGCATATATTGAGGGTGCATCTTGTGTGTACCTGAGTTTGCCTTTGCAAAATGAATAATACGTGAGTGTCTTCGACTGAGTTCTACAAAACAAAGATGAGAGGAAAGCAGAGAAGAATAAAAACTTGCAAGTATCTGACGGAGACTTGCAAGCATCTACTAGTTTCTGCAGAAGAAAAGTTAGAGGTAGATATGAAAGTAAAGTCAGCCGAGAGTACCTAAAGGGAACTTGCAGGTATCTTCTAATCTCTACAAAAAAGGAGTTAGAAGCAGGTGTGATATATGAAAGTACGTTGCAAGTACCTGTGAAGAAACTTGCAAATATCTGCTGATCTCTGCAAGAAGAGAGTTAGGAGCAGATATGATATATGAGAGTAGGTTGCAAGTACCTGTGAAGAAACTTGCAAGTATCTGTTGATCTCTTCAAGAAGAGAGTTAGGAGCAGATGTGATATATGAGAATAGGTTGCAAGTACCTGTGAAGAAACTTGCAAGTATCTGCTGATCTCTGCAAGAAAAGAGTTAGAAGCAGATATGATATATGAAATTAGGTTGCAAGTACCTGTGAAGAAACTTGCAAGTATCTGCTGATCTCTGCAAGAAAAGAGTGAGAAGCAGATATGATATATGAAAGTAGGTTGCAAGTACCTGTGAAGAAACTTGCAAGTATCTGCTGATCTCTGCAAGAAAATACTTAGAAGCAGATATGATGAAAAGACTAAGCTGCAAGTACCTGGATGAGACTTACAGGTGTCTACTAATCACTACAAAGAGAAGAGTGAGTAGCAGACATAATATAATGAACTAAACTGCAAGTACCTGAGCGGAACTTGCGAATGCTAACTGTAGATGAGATAATATAGAAGTGATCATATAGCAGAGGAAATGTCTAACGAACTCCGCTGGTAACTGAATGAAGACCAAACCAGAATAGTGATCTTCTTGCTAGATTAGAAATGACATCTTTAATATGAAGTTCAAATCAATAAGAAGAAATCATCTTAATTAGACTCCAATAGCATGGCTTGTTAATCAAGGAGAGCCGGATTCTTTGATCAATGAATGGTGCCATTAGCATTTGATAAGAGTAACAAAAAGCTTGCAAGTCGTCATGTGATAGAGTTTTTAGCAAGAATGCATATAAGATGATTGTAAGTAAAATGATTGTTGTAAAGCCTTTTATAGGTAGGATTTAACATGTTAACCTGTGAAAGAGGTATTTGATAAAAAAGAGGTCTATACTCGGAGATGACCAGGAAAGTATGGATGCTGCCACAGGAGATCACCCGTGGGCCTTATGCATCGATTTCCTATGAGAGGTCATTTCGAGTGTAGTCCTACTTAGAGCGGGCTAGCCGCGCATCCTTTAGAAGGGCACAAAAGAGAATCATAGGAAATCGTGAGAAGGATCGTTAGATACACTGCTCTCATGCCTCGGGTTACAACATTGTTGATTGGTCAGGCTAGGTGCGCCAAGTGGTCAACAATATTGCTCGCCTATGACAAAGATCAGTGGAGTTGTGGACCCCGCGAAAGCACGGATTGAGAGTATCAAAGAGTATTCGGCCATTACAATCATAAGATGATCAAAGAGACAAGGCAACACTTGATCGCCATTGCTTGTCAAGCAAAGATCATCATAACTGTAATGTATCCTTTGCGAAGCACAACAAAGCTAACACAGGGGACCTCCCTTGATGCACACTTTGTGTTAGATACCGGCTAGGATCCGAAGTCCCGTATTCCACCGCATGAGAGTTGGACAGCTCCCACTACACATATGCGAACAGTACTCGCAATATGTGGTCATCGTGGATATACTCCAGAGTCCAATCTCGTGGGGTCCTATAGCAAGACTCGGCGATGTCTCGGTGGTTTAGTGATCTCTTTGGCAAAAGGGAAAAATAGGGGAGGAAGCATTCCAAAAAGGGAAATGTGTCATTACGGGATCCCTGATGTAAACTTTATTGAAATGAATGAACACTTAGAAGTGCTTTGTAAAGAAAACATTTGAGACATGTATAATAGTGTAAGAGTAACTGGTAATGAATGCGAGGAGCTTTACAGAGTTGTGATGTCCTTTTATCACGGGAATAGTCTTCCAAGTATGCCCTCGTCATTGGCATCAAAGGTATTGTTAATAACGAGGTGAGGGTATTCGTTGATTTGGATCACTCCACTTGAGTAACAAGGAGTGTCTGCATCCTCTTTGCCCTTTGAGGTCGATGGATCAGGGTGATCATCCTTGGGAAGCAGGTCAAGCATCTTACCCTGCCAGAGTATCCGTTGTACTAGTTGGCGAAGTGCTCAGTAGTTTTCAGTTATGTGTCCTGGCTCTTTATGGAATTCACAATACGGATTTGAGTCTTTCGATCTTAGATCAACTGGTCGATAAGTCCTTTTGTAATTAGACCTATCCTTCATGACTTGACTTACTTCTAGCATGGCCTCTTCGAGTTCACACTCTTGCAAGTCATCATCTTGCTGCTGATGAACTGAGGCTGTTTGTGAAGATGGAAATGGTAGTAATAGCAATTGATCTTGAGTACGATCATGGTCCGGGAAGGAGTGTTGATGGCGTTGAAATCTTCTTTCCTTCCTTGAGTGAGATGAGAAATCTTTGCGAGGAGTCCTCTGAGGTTGCTTGTGAGAAGGGGGAACTTTCTCTTCTATAAGCCTGGAGATGAAGCTAGGGTTGCTCTTTTCACCTCGGATGTATGAGTTGGCTAGGCCAATCAGCTCTTGATATGTTCTTGGTGCTCAGACATTAGCTTCAAACTTCAGCGGCCCTTCACGGAGACTGCATATTAGAGCCGCCTGATACATCTCTTGATCAATGATCTCAATGTCCAAGATTTCTCTCTGGAATCAATCAACAAACTCATACCAAGTCTCATTCTGACGTTGCCTGATCTCGAAGAGGGCTTCTGGTCCGCCCTTTCTCTTTGTTGAAGTAGAAAATCTGAGCAAGAACTCCCTTCGTAGATCAGTAAAGGAAGTGATGAAGTGAGGGAGAAGACCGTAGAACCAATCCCTCACTTGTCCATCAAATGTTGTCATAAGGAGCTTTCACTTGGTAGCATCTGAGAGAGTCTTGAGAGCTACGGCTGATTCAAAGGTTTGAAGGTGCTTCATTAGATCAGTCTCTCCAGTGTAGATCGGTAACCGTGGCTCTCTGAAATTAGCTGGTGTTGGTTCATGACGAACTTTCTCTGAAAACGGTGACGGCTCTTCCTGTTCTCCGACAACATAAGGATAGAAGGGAGCATAAGTTGTATCTACAAAAGAAGTAGGTGTATATAAGGGAATGTTGGAGCATGCATTCCACGCTTCCTAGTTTGCTAATAAAAAATCTTGTTTGTATTTGATATTTGGATGTTTTATTTGGTGTGCAGATAACACAGGTGTATAACTAATATTTGTTTGGTGCTGAATCGGGTCAGAATTGAACAAGGGCAATATCGCCAGGCGATATTGGGTATCGCGCCTAGGCGATAGCGCCATTCGACACAATACCGGTCGATGCTCGATGATTTTTATTCGATGTTCGACGATTTTTGTTCGATGATTTTCGTTCGACGATTTTCGTTCGACGTTCGACGATTTCTGTTCGACGATTTCCGTTCGACGTTCGACGATTTCGTGGCTACCATTATTTCGCTATCGCCAGATGGCGATATCCAGTGTCGCTCAGCGATAGCGCCACTCGACGATTATTGCTCGACGTTCAATGAATTCGTGTCTACAATTATTTCGCTATCGCCAGATGGCGATATCTAGTGTCGCTCGGCGATAGTACACGATTTGGTGCTCAACGTTTGTGCGATGCAAAAATGAGGAGTTCGTGGGACACGTGGCAGCGGTTACCACAATCGCCTGATGGCAATACCCAGTATCGCCCGACGATAGCGCCCGAATATAAAAGCCTCTCATTTTCTGAGAAAGGGACGGATTTTTCATTACCTGGAGTGAACGTACCTTCATAGACGATCCAGAGAGTTCTAGAACTGAGAGATACTCCATACTTCTAAGAAGGTCAAATAGCATGGAAGATTGACGACACGTGCGAAGCATTCAAAGCATCACTTGCAAGGATTCATCGGCATCTTCAGCACTTGGTTTGAAGGGAGTGTCTAGCCTAAAGTGCTCAAGTTGTTTTTGTTATTTTTTCATTTATTTTCACATTGTAATCGGAAGGGAAATCGCCGCCTTTTGAGTGGCATCCAAGTCCTTCTGTGGCTTAGGGAGAAATCGCCGCCTTGTGAGTGGCGTCCAAGTCCTTGTATGGCTTAGGGAGAAATCGTTGCCTTGTGTGCAGCGTCTAGATCGGGGTTAGATCTAGGGGGAGGGTAGTAGCAAGATCTAGGGAGAGATACGCTTTAGCCTGCCGGTTCTTGGTAGAAGAACCGGTGAATACACTAGCAAATTATTTATTTCATGAGCCTTTGTCTCTAGCTCTATAGAGACACATTGTATTTATTGTAACTCTTTTGAAATATATCATTGTTGTTTCTAGCTTGTGTTCATTTGCTCTCTTCCATTACTTTGTTGTTGTTCATTTTGTAAAGGTTGCTTAGATTGTGTAAGAAAATTAAAAAGTACCCTTATTCAACCCCCCCCCCCCCCCCCCCCTCTAAGTGCGCCGAAAGATCCAACAGGGAAAATTTGCTGCAGGAGCAAAGGCAGGTGATGATGAGTAAGGCTACTTCCCTGAAAGTTCAGAAATCTTGCTGGGCTTCCCCCAGCATCTTCCTGGAAGAAGTTTTGACAAGCTGCAAAGTCATCATTTTGAGGCTGCAAAGGGGCTGCAGGCCCTTGCGAAAAGGTTGGTGTGTAAGGAGGATAGACCGGCGGGTAAGCTGGAGGATAGGCTTGCTGATTCTCTAATATTGGTGTTGGATTGACTGGAGCAGCTGGAGCAATTGGAGCTGCTGCAGATTATGTTTCTAATTGCTGCGCGATTGTAGCAAGAGTATGGTTGATTGCTTGGAACTGTTGGGCGGTTTCACGGCATGATTGTTAACCCCAAAATATGCAACACGAACAAGGTTCCAAGCACATCAATGACGGACTCGGTTTGGCAGTCCGCCCAGATCGTTAAGCTTGAACAAAGGACTCCATTCCGCCCAGATCGACCAAGCTCTTCTTCGGCGGACTCGCTTCTGCAGTCTGCCCGACTCGTCCTCTGGTGATCGGCTCTGGATCGCCCTGCTCTTCAGGCAGACTCAAAGCTCCGTCCGCCCAGGACACGGCCCTCCGGCAGGATCGCGCCTTGCAGCAGCAGATGGAAGCATCAGGCCGCGAGGCCAGTCCGCCCCTCTTGCGCGGACTGGCCTGTCTTTTCTTTTTGCTTCCTGTCACCGCTGCCTGGTTCTCCTATACCCCGGGAAGCCGATTAATTTAGCCCTACCGATTTGGGCAGGCCCCCTAATTTATAAATATGAGGAGTGGTACCCCCAAAACACGCTAATTCGAGCCCTGGAGTCTTCGTGTTAAAGGCTGCTGACTCGAATCTCAGGCTTTGCGGTCTCCAGCTTACTCTGCACTTGTTCTTTTCCTTCAATCAACTTTGTAATCAAACCCATTTCCATTCAAAGGAAAGCCCGTCGCAAGAGAGATATTCAGGCCATGACGGGCGAAATCTGGTGTCGCTGTGGCTCACGGCTCTGCTGTTCTTTTTCTCTCATCCACTCAGTAAATAGCTGCTTGCAGTTACCTTTTCCCTTCCATTCCCCAGTGCTCGAACCGTTAGCTGGTGGTACTCGAGTCCCTTTCTGATTTCGTGCATCAATTGTTAACACGCGACCTTCAGATCAAGTAGTTTTTTGAAACTAGCAGACAGAATGTCAGACCACCGAGCCCACCATTCAGACCGCTCCAGTTCTCTTGAGGACTCACTATGGGAAGCAATCGAACAGTCTCACTGGGAGGCTGAATGCTCTCGCAGGGTGACCGACCAACACCTTGATACCATTAGTCAGTCTTTGCTCGCGCTGACTCAATGACTTGCGCCCCAGGCCATAGTAGATCCTGCGGACATGCCAGTCCGCCAGACGCCAGTTTGCCAGACACCAGCTCGCCGAACTCCTCTTCGGAAATCTCATGCAGTCACTCCGTCTCCTCACCCTCGCCATCCAGCTCAGTATGCAGCACATCTGCGGCCTCAAGAAGACCAGTTAGCCTCCTTCATGGATTTCTTCCGGGAGGCAGCCAGAGGCACTACTTCCTGCGAGCTCAACTTCACAGACCGCCATTCCGCAGAGCCCGCAGACCCTCCTGCTCCAGTCCGCCCTTCCTATCCTGTTGAGTTTGAAACTCCCTCTCCCTTCGTCTATCGAATCCGATGGGAGTCAGCACCCAACAACTTCAGAGAGCCTCGTCTTCCCTTCTACTCACGAGAGACTGATCTTGTTGCCCATCTCCAGGCATTCGAAGGGGTTGTTGCATTGAGATGCCTCTCCGACATAACAAAATGCAAGCTTCTAGTTACCACTCTCGATGGACACGAGAGGGAGTGGTTCTATGAGCTTCCTCATGTAACAATCTGTAAGACCCCCCCCCCCCCCCCCCCCCCCCCCCCCCCCCCCCCCCCCCCCCATTTTTTTTGAAACACCGGGGTCTTAGGACCAGAACCGCTGCTTAGCGGTGACACCTTTACGCCCTGAAGGGTCATCACCACGAAACGCCGATTCCGTCGGCCTATTCGATCACAGAAAACAACAAAAGTAGAGTAAGCATAAGAGTGGTAAAACTCTAACCAAAAGTCCACAAAATACAATCACATCAGAGTAATATAATATCCACGAATGGAGAGTCCACAAAATATACTGTACTAAAAATAAGGGCTTAAGCCCGCTACATCAAATCCTCACTACATGGTCACTCAAGCGGAATCAAAATAAAACACTACTAAGGTCAGGGGCTCACAGTCCCCGTTGTCTGAACTCCGGTGCTAGACTGCCCCATCTCCATACGTGCGGACCTGCGGGGCTGCTCCTCCATGCTGGGCTCCACGATCCCCTAAATGATGTGTTTCGAAAACCGTTATTCTATAATACTAAGTCCTATCATACCCCACCACTTCCCCCATGGCCCCTAGGCACCGAGCGGAGAGGAAGAAAGGGGAGGACTTGAAGGTGGAGAGTAATCATGAAACAGATGACAGCAGACCTATACTAGCAATTTTCATGGTACATGTGGCAGTAAAATAAAGTATGAAAAGTAACGTTAACTTATACGGAAACATATAAGCAAGGGATCTTTTACAGGGCTCCCATCGTATAAAAAGTCTCATACCAATTTATACATTGGGGTGTCGGTTATTATCATCAATATGTATATAAAGAATTTAACATTAATTTATAAACTTGCCCACACAAGCTTAAAGACCAAGGGGTCGTTTTTCAGGGCCTATTGTATAAGCGTCCCATACCACTTATATAATAGGTAACAGGGATTTTATGCTATGATTATGCTCTGACATGCAAGTGGGTTATGATGCGATCATGCAAGTGTAACTCACCCACCTGACTCTGTGCACAAAGACCTTTAGTTCCCCCTTTCTGGAGCCGAACCACCCAAGATACCTCCGTAGTGGCAGACGGAAGCGGTGGGTTGGGCCTAGCCCACCTCTAAACCAGTAAAGCACTACAGGTCAGACCTATCGTATGCCTCAATGCTGGTGCACTAAGCGGACTCCTGCGTACTCTTGCAGGCTGGCGCACCGAACTTCTGTTGGCGAAGTGCTAGCCACAATTGCCGAGTCAACGTATTGGCGTCGGTGCATCGACACTCCAATATCGAAGACCCACAACCTTTATTTTATGCACATGCAACCTTATGTATCAGTACTGAGCCAAAGCTCCCCGGACCATCCCGTCCATCACAAACATCAACCGAGCCAAAGCTCGCCGGGCCATCCTGCCCCTCACAAATATCAACCGAGTCAAACCAACTTCCCGAGACATTGGGGTGTATGAAAGTGAACCCTTAATTATCCTAGTTGCTCTTTAAGATTTATCACTCCTGCAGTTTACATTATCCCAGGACTTCCCAAGGTATACCCTATGAAGGGCTCTCGAAGGCACTAGGAACTATGATGGGATTACGCCCAAAGCTCCCTTTCGCAAGGAACTTACTATTATTGGTTACTACCCGATTTCCCAACCCTTAATTAATTTTATTGAATCTAGCCCTAGTGCATTAAACACTTCCTCCCTATGGGAAGGACGATCTTTCGCCGATCCCGAGCACCACCTAACATTAGTCAACCTCTCACTATACAAATTCTGTCTTCCAATGATGAACCCCTTTATTTACCCAAACCACCAACCTACTGAGGATTCAACTCTTCAAAATTCATTACTCACTCTAGTTCAGTGTCCACAGTTACTATATGCAGACCACCCTATACTATGTGAGATGTTTTAAGGAGGTACTCCGGATTGTCTTCCAAATCTCCTATAAAATTTACCAGAGTTCTATCATAATAAATTTAGTATAAAATCAGAGATCCATAATTTTTATAATTAATTTGATATTTATTGACTTTTCCCAAATGTTTGGCCATGTGCAATATTGAACATGAACTATATGATCTACTCATGTAATGACCCCCCAAAAATTTTGATCACTAAATTAACAGAGCTATATGACTAGATACAAATTTCCATAATTCTTCAGAAACTTTGACCTCTAATTAATTTATCCAAAATATTTCCCTTAATCATATGTAAAGAAGGAAGTACCAAAATCATTCATCAGAAAATTATACAAAAATTACAGAATCTTAATATGATTCAGAAAAGATCATTGTACGAAAATCATAATTTTAGAGACTTGCTAGACTCCAAAATAATAATCCTCAATTTCCAGCAAGTAGTTTCTTCCTAATAAATTTCTAAGTAAATAATACAAATTACCATTTTCTTAATGAAATATCCAAAATAATAATCCTAAATTCATAATAAAAACTCAAGAGCTTGTACTGACCTCAAAAACTACTCAACCCAATTCTCATCACTTTTCAAAAAGTTTTTGTGACATTTTCTATCCCTACAAAGTTTGTGCCCTAAGCTTGGGTTAGGGTTTTGAGGGGGTTTAAGGCTTCCAAATTCCCTAAAATTTTAACCAGAGAACTATACTAATCCTATGGTCCTCTCCACAAAGTTTCAAGTCAATCCAAGGTCATTTGACCCTATGATCTTCAAACCCTAAAAATCCCCATTAAGGAACATACCCTAGGGTTCTAGGGATACCCTACACTAAACCACCCCAAATTACATTGGAGGGTGAGTCATACTATAAAAAGTCAGTGGCCAAAATATCAACCTCTGTTGAGGTGATTTGACCACTCAAAACCCAAAGGGGATGCTTGACCTATTTAACCCTAAAAGGGGTCAACCTAGGGTTGGATCAATACCTAACCACAACATCTCCAAATGAGATGAAACTTTTACCAGAGCTCTAACATGCCCTCTAAGACCTTCAACCCAAATTTAGGGGGATTTTGAGGTGTTTAGGATACCTAATTAATTTATTCATGGATTATTAAATTTTCCTAAAAACTATAGAAAAATATTCTCCACAAATTCTGAATTTTGGACAGGCCCTAGATATAGATAGTGTAGACTCCCTGCCCAAATCTCAAGTCATTTGGACAAGAGATGAAGGGTGGGAATCCATTTGAATCTCAGGATAGCCCAAGGTATAGGGCCCACCAAAATGGGTGTTGTGGTCTAACCAGGACTCTAAATTGGGAAATCAATTTTAAATTAAACTAGACATCCAGGGCTTCATTTTCTATGTTGACCACTTTTTCTGTTATAGCATCTAAGTATTTTTAAAAATTAAAACCAATAAATGTAAAATCTATGACATAATTAAATAATCATAAAATGATATACTATAGTTTAAAATCAATTATGACACGAATCTTGACACAAGGTGGACGGGATCCATTAATCTTCTACCTTGAGCCGACGGCCAGGATTTATTCTTCCTGGACCAGTTTCAAAAGGCTGCCGCCGGCCATCCAGCCGCCTCCCTGGCCGGCCACCGCCACCATCACCTCCGTTGAGGTGGTGGCTGTCGCCGGGCGGCGTCACAGCCGCCGGAGAGCCCTATTCCGGCGATCCCGATGGTTGTATTTTTGCGGAAAAACCAGGAAAAGTTCCCTTTGGATCGGGCTCAATTGAGCCCGAACCTTGGCCCTAGAGATTCATAAGATCTACCCATGAAAGAAGGAGTGGATGAGGACCTTGCCGGCGGCCTGAAGTCGAGAAGATCGCCGGAAAGCCATCTTTGAAGGCGGCGCCGCTCGGTTTCTGTAACTACATAGTGGGGAGGCTCGGTTTCTTCAGGTAAGGGCTGGGAAATCCTCCTCTCGGCCCACTGAAGGTGTTTAAAGACTCAGTTGGGGAGGGGAGAGGCTGGATCTTTAATGGCTATTAAGGCCATTAATGGCTACATTCAGCCATGGTAGAGGGGGCTGAACCAGGCCCTTGGTGGCCAGGGAAGTGGCTGGAAACTTCTCCCCTTCCCTAGGGGAGTTGAATTCAGCCATTAAAGGTGGCCTTTGGCCTCCCCTTGGCCGAGCCCCTTCCTTCCCCCTCTTTCATTTTTTACTCTCTCCTCCATAACAATTGAAATGAAGCTCACCCTCTCTCCTAGTCACCAAGTTGACTTGGTCAATCTGGAGGTCTATCGGCAGCCCATCCATACACATCATTCTCCTAAAGAAGCCACATGTGGAGGCTTGAACTTGGGCTAGCCTATTTGGGCTAGGTTGACCCAAGGTAGGCTTGGGTTGACCTTGGTCTTTTTGACCTTTTTGGTTGCCCCTAAAGAGTCCCTGGTGACCTATTAATCTCCCCTAAGGTCTAGGTAGGGTTGGATAGGGCTGACCTGGCATCTTGGAGGTCACTTGTCCCTTGGTAATGACACTTTGACCACTTTAGGGCTAGAGTTGACGTGGGTCAACATGACCATTTGGGTTGACAACAAGGGGTCCTTGGTGACCCCATGGCTTCCCTTGAGGTCTAGGAAGGGTTATGTAGGGTTACCTTGCACTTTGGAGGTCACCTACCCTTAGTAAGGGTACTTTGACTAGATTAGGGCATGAGTTGACTTGGGTCAACTTGGCCTCTAGGGCTGACCCCAATGTGTCCTTAGTGACCCATTGACCTCACTTTAGGTCTAGGAAGACTTGGGCAAGGTTGGTTGGATACATTAGAGGTCAACTGCCCTTTGTTAGGGCACCTTGCCCAATTTAGGCCAATGGTGGTCCAAGATAAAATTGGCCACTTTGGGTTGACTCCAATGGACCCTTAAAGCTGTAGTGGACCCTATGATAGGTTAGTGATGTTGTGGTGGGGTCATGGAGTCATGGTTAAGCCCTAAGGTCAAACACTAGGTTTTGTGATGAGGCTGTGCCATAGGCAGACCAAGGTGATTCTCACCTTGGCCTTCTATCAATTGGCCCTTTTTAGCTTCCTAGGGTTTGTCATGACCTAGTCATGGCCAAAACCACTCTTAGGGCTCTAGTTGGAAATGAGATGTTACAAATCCCAGTAAACAAAACAAAGATTTCGTCCCCGAAATCAAGGTTAAGCCTACGTGAATTTCTATCAAAGAAAAGGAAACTTGTAACATCTCATAAGAAGTGAAAGGTTACATCCCAATGTCATGTTTGCTAAGTGGGGTTTAAAGGGAAACCTAAATTTATAACCAATTCGCCCAATTGGAAAAGCCAAGATCCCAATAAATAAAAGATTAGCCTCTACTCTTCCTAGAGCAACCCTACTAGTTTAAAACAGGAAAGTAAATTGAACATCTTGAGAGGTTGTAAGGTATACCTGACTGAACAGCTCTGGATACTTTTGTCGCATCAGGTCCTGCGGTTCCCAGGTATGCTCCTCCTGGCCGTGGTTTCTCCACAGAACTTTGAATAACGGAACCTTCTTGCGACGCAAGATCCGTACTCCGGTGTCATCGATCCGACCGGCTCCAAGTGAACTGACCGGTCTGAAGCTACCGGTCCCTCTATGATCGAAATTTGTTGCTCCGGGCGTAGCAGAGCCCTCCTAAGTGAAGAAATATGGAACACGTTGTGTAAACCCGTCAGTTCCGGTGGCAACTCCAGCCAGTAAGCTAGGGGCCCGATCTACTCCACGATCCTGTAAGGGCCGATATACCTAGGGCTGAGCTTCTTCTTCCGACCACGCCCCCGTGAAACTCCGTGCATGGGCCGGATCTTCAGGAAAACCCGATCTCCCACCTAAAACTCTACCTGACGGTGTCGGGCATCGTAGTACTTAGCCTATCGACTCTGCGCTTCCAGCATTCTGTCCCATATCGTTCTCACCTGAGCTTCGGTGTCTTCGACAAAATCTGATCCCAACGTCTTGGGATCCTCGTCCTGAATCCATCAAAGTGGAGTCCTACATCTCCTTCTGTACAAGGCTTCATAAGGAGCCATCCCTATGCTGGACTGGTAGCTGTTGTTATAGGAGAACTCGACCAGTGGTAAAAGCTTCTCCCAAGGTTCATTTCGATCCAGAATGCATAGGCTTAGGAGGTCCTCCAATGTCCGGTTGGTGCGCTCTATCTGCCCATCCGTCTGGGGATGAAATGCTGTGTTGAAGGTCAGCCGCGTGCCTAAGTAAGCCTGCACGGATCTCCACTCCTTGGATGTGAACCGACCATCCCGATCTGACACGATTGTCCTGGGCACCCCGTGGTATCGAATGAACTGCTCTACGAATCTCCGCACTAGTACCTCAACCGAATTATCTTTTCTGATCGGAATAAATTTGGCCACCTTCATCAGCCGATCGATGATGTCCCAAATCGAATCATTTCCCGTCCGTGATCGGGGAAGGCCATGAATGAAATCCATCGCGATGTCCTCAAATTTCCACTCCGGCACCGGAAGTGGCTGTAGCAATCCTGCGGGGTTTCTGCACTCCGCCTTCACTAGCTGGCATGCCTCGCAATGAGTCACGAAGTATGTAATGTCCTTCTTCATCCCCGACCAGAACATCGTCTTCTTCAAGTCTGCCATCATCTTGGTAATCCCCGAGTGTATAGAATATCTGCTACAATGTGCTTCCGCCATGATGTCCTCCCGAATCTAACCTCCTGCGGGTATGTAGACCCTGCCTCTGAAATATAGGAATCCATCTCTCAGTGAATAATCTCCCATCGAACCCTCCTCCAAGGCTTGGAATATCGGCTCTACCCATGCATCTGTCTTCTGTCCGTCCCGGATGTGGTCCCGAATATCATCTGTGGCAACCATCGATGCTAGATACTCCATGTACAGCTCTAGATCATTCTCGGACACTAGGGATATCTGCATATCTCTGAAAGACCGGACTAGCTCCATGGACATCAGTTGTGGTCCCTTCCCTGAGGTATCTCCTCTCCGGCTCAGCGCATCTGCCACCACGTTCGCCTTCCCGGGGTGGTAGTGCATGGTGTACTGGTAATCCGACAGGAACTCCACCCAACGTTTCTGTCTGATGTTGAGTTCCTTCTGTGTGTCCACATATCTCAAATTCTTGTGATCTGAGAAGATGTCACAGCGAACCCCGTAGAGGTAGTGTCGCCAAATCTTCATAGCAAAGATCACTACACCCATCTCCAGATCATGCACCGGATAGTTGTTCTCATGTATCTTCAGCTGTCGGGAGGCGTAGGCTATTACGTGCCCGTTCTACATCAGAACGGCACCCATCCCCTGGTAGGAGGCGTATGTGTACACCTGGAATCCCTCCCTTCCTGACGGAAGAGCGAGAATGGGAGCCGAGGTAAGCCTACCTTTCAACTCCACAAAGGCCGCCTCGCACTGTAGCGTCCAAATGAACGGGGATTCCTTCTTCATCAGGGATGTAAGAGGGAGTGCAACCTGGGAGAATCCTTCGACGAACTTCCGGTAATATCCGGCAAGTCCCAGGAAGTTCCATACATCCGTGGCTGTCTTCAACGGTGGCCAATCCTGAACTGCCCGAATCTTGGCCGGGTCTACTGCCAACCCTGCACCGCTGATGATATGACCTAAGAAGGCCACCTCCTTTAGCCAAAACTGGCATTTGCTGAACTTCGCATACAACTGGTGTTCCCGTAGCCTCTCTAGAGTCAAAGTCAGGTGTCGTCTATGCTCCTCCTCCGTCCTTGAGTAGATGAGGATGTCGTCAATAAATACGATGATGAATACATCCAAATACTCCTCGAATACCCTGTTCATGAGGCTTGTAAATACTGACGGCGCATTTGTGAGACCGAATGGCATCACTGTAAACTCAAACAGTCTGTACCTACTACTGAAGGCAGTCTTTGGAATGTCCTCCTCTCGAATCCGTAGCTGGTAATAGCCTGACCTCAAGTCAAGTTTCGAGAAGAAATGCGCTCCTTCCTGTTGATCGAACAACTCATCAATTCCATGGCAGCGGGTATGTGTTCCGGACCATCAGTCTGTTCAGCGCTCGATAATCAATACACAAGCGGAGGCTTCCGTCCTTCTTCTTGACAAATAGCACCGTGGCACCCCATGACGAAAAGCTTGGCCGGACAAACCCTGCCTCTACTAGTTCCTGCAACTGACTTCGGAACTCTGTCAACTCTTTCGGGGCCATCCAGTATGGGGACCTAGATGCCGGCTTGGCCCCCGGCACAAGCTGTATCTGGAAGTCCTGCTCTCGGTGCGGAGGTAGTCCTGGCAGTTTCTCTGGAAAGACGTCAGCAGAATCTCGCACCACCGGGATGTCTGCCACAGACTCCTTGGCCTCCGCCATCTCAAATAGGATCTAATAAACCTCCTCTCCCTACACAAGGGCCTTAACGGCCTGTATTGAAGATAAGAGCATACGAGAGGCAGGTATTATACCTTCGATGATAATGACAGAGTCCCCGTGCCTAACTGTGACCCTCTTTGCTTGGAAATCAATCTGGGTATGATTCCAGTGCAACCATGTCATGCACAAGATCAGCTCGAAGACTGGCATCCTTAGGATCGTTATCGATACCTCAAATGTCTTTCCTCCAATCTCCGCCTCCATGTTGCAGTGGGCAGAGGTGAATAGCTCTGATCCGTCGGGTAGACGCACCCTCCTCATCAGGCCTGTGAACCGCTCCACTCCTTCCAGCCCTTCCACGAAGGCCTTCGACACGAACGAGTGTGAAGCACCCGTGTCGAACAGCATATAGGCGGGCTTGCCGCTGATGAAGACTATACATGCTGTGACCTGCTCTGGGTTCCGAGGCTGCGCCAGGTCCAAAGCTTACACCTGCTCCCTTTATTGTCTACGATCTCCTCCCTGGTATCCAAATCCTCGGCCACGACCTCGGCATCCAAAATATTGCGCTGGCTGGGCAGCCGGTGGTGCTGGTGGGGGTGCACCCCTGATGGGGCAGTTCCTCCTGATGTGCCCCACCTGATGGCAATTGAAATATTCTGGCGGGGGATATGTCATTCCTCCATGTCTTTGTCCCTCCCATGTCTGAAGATGTGGTGGAGCCACCACCACTGGCTCCCTTGTCTCCTGTCTTGCCTCCTGACAAGGCTGGTCCTCGACCCTCCTCCCGTCCGTGATACGGGCTCGTCTCTGATCGTTCCTTCCTCCTCGATCCTGATCCTCCGTTGGCCGTTTCCGGCCCCGAGTAGCTTGCCAATCAGCCTCTATCCTTTTTGCCATCTCTAGTATCCGGGAAATGGGCCCGTCGGATACAAACAGTAGAGTCTCCCTCAGCTCCTCTCGCAGGCCCTTGTACAACCTTTTGGTATACCCTGCCTCGTCTAACTGGTAAGAGTCTGCCAACCGGGCTAGATGGTTGAACTCTCGGTGGTACTCCACCACCGTCTTGTTCCCTTGTCTCAACTGCAAAAACCTATCCTCCAGCTCGTCCCTGACCGACTGTAGAACAAAGTGTTCCAACAGTGGGACCCTGAAATCCTCCCAAGAAATCTCTGCTACTTCCCTGTCCGCAAAAGTCGTGTCCAGCGAGGTTTTCCACCATCTCTTTGCATGCGACTCCAGGTAGGAGATCACAAAGGGCACCCTCTCCTCCCAAGGGCACCGTATCTCGGTCAACATCTCATACATAATATCCAGCCACTCCTCTGTCCGAACAGCCGACTCAGTCCCCAAGTAGGATGGGGGAGCAAGTCCTCGGAAGATGCTCAGCCAGTTGTCCCCCGAGTTTGGCTGCGGAGCCGAAACCTGTTGGGCCCTAAAAGCTTCCAAGATGGCTGTCAGAGTCTGTCCCATCTCCGACTGTAGAAATGGAGTGGCGACCGGGGGAGGTGGTACAACGTCCGGAGTCTGCTGAGCTCCGCCTTGTGGAGTGGGTTGAGCTGGGGGCTGCAAAACAAACTCCATTAGTTGGTAATCGACTCAATACCTAATAAAAGTGGACAATTTACATGTGATCCCTTATATGGGCACACCACTGCTTCCGCTACTTAGTTTGTCCCCAAACTAAACTCGTGCGGGGGTGACCCAGGGGTTGTAGACTATTACTTTTCGATCGAGGTTTGCTCTGATACCACTTGTAAGACCCCCCCCCCCCTTTTTTGAAACACTGGGGTCTTAGGCCTAGAACTGCTGCTTAGCAGTGACACCTTCACGCGCTGAAGGGTCATCATCGCGAAACGTCAATTCCGCCGGCCGATTTGATCACAGAAAAGCAACAAAAGTAGAGTAAGCACAAGAGTGGTAAAACTCTAACCAAAAGTCCACAAAATACAATCACATCAAATTAATATAATCTCCACGAAGGGAGAGTCCACAAAATATAATGTACTGAAAATAAGGGCTTAAGCCCGCTACATCAAATCCTCACGACATGGTCACTCAAGCGGAAGCAAAATAAAACACTACTAAGGTCAGGGGCTCACAGTCCCCTTCGTCTGAACTCCGGTGCTAGACTGCCCCATTTCCATGCATGCCGACCTGTGGGGCTGCTCCTCCATGCTGGGCTCCATGATCCCCTAAATGATGTGGTTCAAAAACCGTTAGTCTATAATACTAAGTCCTATCACCCCCACCCCTTCCCCCATGGCCCCTAGGCACCGAGCGGAGAGGAAGAAAGGGGAGGACTTGAAGGTGGAGAGTAATCATTAAACAGATGGCAGCGGACCTATACTAGAAATTTTCATGGTACATGTGGCAGTAAAGTAAAGTATGAAAAGTAACCTTAACTTATACGGAAAAATATAAGCAAGGGATCTTTTATAGGGCACCCATCGTATAAAAAGTCTCATACTAATTTATACGTTGGGGTGTCGTTTATTATCAGCAATATGTATATAAAAAATTAAACCTTAATTTATAAACTTGCCCACACAAGCTTATAGACCAAGGAGTCGTTTTGCAGGGCCTATTGTATAAGCGTCCCATACCACTTATACAATAGGTGACATGGATTTTATGCTATGATTATGCTATGACATGTAAGTGGGTTATGATGCGATAATGCAAGTGCAACTCACCCACCCGACTCTGTGCACACAGAACTTTAGTTCCCCCTTTCTAGAGCCGAACCTCCCAGGATACCTCCGTAGTGGCAGACGGAAGCTGTGGGTTGGGCCTCGCCCACCTCTAAACCAGTAAAGCACTACCAGTCAGACCTATCATACGCCTCAACGTTGGTGCACTAAGAGGACTCCTACGTACTCTTGCCGGCTGGCGCACCGAACTTCTGTTGATGAAGTGCTAGCCACAATCACCGAGTCAACGTATTGGCGTTGGTGCATCGACACTCCAATACCAAAGACCCACCACCTTTATTTTATGCACATGCAACCTTATGTATCAGTACCGAGCCAAAGCTCCCGGACCATCCCGTCCATCACAAACATCAACCGAGCCAAAGCTCGCCGGGCCATCCTGCCCATCATAAATATCAATCGAGTCAAACCAAATTCCCGAGGCACCGTGGTGTATGAAGGAGAACCCTTAATTATTCTAATTACTCTTTTAGATTTATCACTCCTGTAGTTTACGTTAGCCCAGGACTGCCCAAGGTATACCCTGTGAAGGGCTCTAGAAGGCGCTAGGAATTATGATGGGATTACGCCCAAAGCTCCCTTTCACAAGGCACTTACTATTATTGGTTGCTACCCGATTTCCCAACCCTTAATTAATTTTACTGAATCTAGCCCTAGTGCATTAAACACTTCTTCCCTAAGGGAAGGACGATCTTTCGCCGATCCCGAGCACCACCTAACACTAGTCAACCTCTCACTATACAAATCCTGTCTTCCAATGATGAACTCCATTATTTACCTAAACCAGCAACCTTCTGAGGATTCAACTCTTCAAAATTCATTACCCACTCTAGTTCAGTTTCCGCAGTTACTATATGCAGACCACCTTATACTATATGAGATGTTTTAAGGAGGTACTCCGGATTGTCTTCCAAATCTCCTATAAAATTTACCATAGGTCTATCATAACAAATTTAGTCTAAAATAAGAGATCCATAATTTTTCTAATTAATTTGATATTTATTGAATTTTCCCAAATGTTTGGCCATGGGCAATTTTGAACATGAACTATATGATATACTCAAGTAATGGCCCCCCAAAAATTTTGATCACTAAATTAACAGAGCTATATGACTAGATACAAATTTCCATAATTCTTCAGAAACTTTGACCTCAAATTAATTTATCCAAAATATTTCCCTTAATCATTTGTAAAGAAGGAAGTACCAAAATCATTCATCAGAAAATTATACAAAAATTATAGAATCTTAATATGGTTCAGAAAAGATCATTGTACAAAAATCATAATTTTAGAGGCTTGCTAACTCCAAAATAATAATCCTCAATTTCCAGCAAGTAGTTTCTTCCTAATAAATTTCTAAGCAAATAATACAAATTACCAATTTGTTAATGAAGTATCCAAAATAATAATCCTAAATTCATAATAAAATCTCCAGAGCTTGTACTGACCTCAAAAACTACTCAACCCAAATCTCATCACTTTTCAAAGAGTTTTTGTGATATTTTCTATCCCTACAAGGATTGTGCCCAAAGCTTAGGTTAGGGTTTTGACGGGGTTTAAGACTTCCAAATTCCCTGAAATTTTAACCAGAGAACTATACTAATCCTATGGTCCTCTCCACAAAGTTTCAAGTCAATCCAAGGTCATTTGACCCTATGATCATCAAACCCTAAAAGTCCCCATTAAGGAACCTACCCTAGGGTTCTAGTGCTACCCTACACTAAACCACCCCAAATTACATTGGAGGGTGAGTCATACTATAAAAAGTCAGTGGCCAAAATATCAACCTCTGTTGAGGTGATTTGACCACTCAAAACCCAAAGGGGATGCTTGACCTATTTAACCCTAAAAGGGGTCAACCTAGGGTTGGATCAATACCTAACCACAACATCTCCAAATGAGATGAAACTTTTACCAGAGCTCTAACATTCCCTTTAAGACCTCCCACCAAACTTTAGGGGGATTTTGAGGTGTTTAGGACACCTAATTAATTTATTAATGGATTATTAAATTTTCCTAAAAACTATAGAAAAATATTCTCCAAAAATTCTGAATTTTGGATAGGCCCTAGATATAAATAGGGTAGACTCCCTGACCAAATATCTGGTCATTTGGACAAGGGATGAAGGGTGGGCGTCCATTTGAATCTCAAGATAGCCCTAGGTATAGGGCCCACCAAAATGGGTGCTGTGGTCTAACCAGGACTCTAAATTGGGGAAATCAACTTTAAATTAAACTAGACATCAAGGGCTTCATTTTCTATGTTGACCACTTTTTCCGTTATTGCATCTAAGTATTTTTAAAAATTAACACCAATAAATGTAAAATCTATGGCATAATTAAATAATCATAAAATGATATACTATAGTTTAAAATCAATTTTGGCACAAATCTTGGCGCAAGGTGGACGGGATCCGTTCATCTTCTACCTTGAGCCGACGGCCAGGATTTATTCTTCCTGGGCCAGTTTCAAATGGCTGCCGCTGGCCATCCAGCCGCCTCCCCGGCCGTCCACCGCCACCATCACCTCCGTTGAGGTGGTGGCTGTCGCCGGGCGGCGTCACAGCCTCCGGAGAGCCATATTCCGGCGATCCCGATGGTTGTATTTTTGCGGAAAAACCAGGAAAAGTTCCCTTTGGATCGGGCTCAATTGAGCCCGAACATTGGCCCTAGAGATTCCTAAGATCTACCCATGAAAGAAGGAGTGGAGGAGGACCTTGCCGGCGGCCTGAAGTCAAGAAGATCGCCGGAAAGCCATCTTTGAAGGCGGCGCCACTCGGTTTCTGCAACATCACAGTGGGGAGGCTGAGTTTCTTCAGGTAAGGGCTGGGAAATCCTCCTCTCGGCCCACTGAAGGTGTTTAAAGGCTTAGTTGGGGAGGGGAGAGGCTGGATCTTCAATGGCCATTAAGGCCAATAATGGCTACATTCAGCCATGGTAGAGGGGGCTGAACCAGGCCCTTGGTGTAACACCCCCTATCCGTCGCATAGCATATAGCAGTAGGTCCGGCCGGGGCCCGACGCCATATACCACAGACAGACCGGGTGGTTACGTATGGAGACCATCCAACCAATCTCAACGTCCTACACAGAGCATTCTAGCGGAAGCAGTTTATATAAGTTGTAAACAAGAACCCAGCATAAGAGCACGAATGTCCACTAATATGATAATAGGAATGTTATTACAAAAATACCCAAATATTCGGCCTTAAGGCCTTACAGAATGTTTCTCTTGACTAATACATGATTTACAAACCTCGGCACGCAGGCCGGTCATACATGAGTAAAACAGAAAACATTTCCACTTGGGCCTTCGAGGGCCAGCTTCGCAAAAAGGGCTTTAGCCCGCTATTGACCGCTTGGTCCAGCTGCACCTGCAAGCAACAAACCACCGCACGGTGGCAAACAAAGCAATGGTCAGCAATGCTGACCAAATTATAACGATCCCGCCCCCAACTCGGGGCGGCGATGCTCCTTCCCTGCATTTCATTAGCACAAGCGAGCAATGCATATAACCATAGCCATTTCATCACAGACGTTGGCTCGTACGGCCACACGTCCCGTGCACTCAGGGCACATTCTCGGTGAACCGGTCGATGTCATGTCAATTAAAGCCATTAACATTCCAGACTCACCACCGCCACTTAGACGGCCATTCCTATGAGCAATTCGTCTTCCTGGTATTGGTCACGTCAATTTAAGCCATTGACCACCGAAGACCCCCCATCTATGCCAACGGCGAGTGCCATGTAACTTTAGGTCTCTCTAACCCGAACGACATAAAGCGGGTACGGCTCCATCTAACCCGTGCTCACATCGCAACGACAATTTAAGCCATATGCGCGGGTCAAACTTTCACCGAGTCCCATTCTAACACAAGTCACATAACCCCGTTATGTTCAAGATGGCTCTCAGGCCACCAAGTTGGCAAGACCTCGTGTCCGCCCAGTTTTCCGGGTGCACCTTTGGGTTAGTCCCCAAGGCTCCCTGCTGCAATCTACCGCGTAGAAAACCCGAAAAACACCCAATAGCACGGAGTCTTCTCCGGCCTTATGCAATGCAACATCACCGATCCGGACTAACATGTCCGGGTAGGCTTCAACCAAAATGCCTATGTCCGTTCTCGCATACGGACTCTAAACAACGGGGACTTTACATATCTACCCGAAGGAACGCCTCCAACTCTCCGCAAACTCGCGAGAGGGGGCTTCCTATGCTAAGAAAAGGAGTGATTCAAGCTCAAGATGAGGATCGTTACCCTTGCGTTCCTCTTTGGCGCCATCGAAATGTAATCGGATAGAAATCACCGCACTTGCGTTGCCTCCGTGGATCCGGAGTCGGCTTGCGATTCGGAGCTCCGAAGCTCCTCCAATGGCGGATCTAGCTCCTCTTCCTCTTGCCTTAGCTCTTCTTTCTCCAAGGGTTTGGAGAGATAAAAAGGTAAGAAAAATGGATTTTTCTAAGTCAACTCCCGGGTATATCCTCTCAGGAACCAACCCCAGCCGTCGGATCTCAACCTAAGAAAACGAGCGGCTTTGATTCGGGGCTGAAATGCCCAATCTGGACCGAACACGGCCTGGCACACGCCCGTGTCCAGGGCGGTGTGCCACATTCGCCGTCAAAATCGAATCTTCTGAACACGCACACGGGTATCGAACACGCCCGTGTTCGAGCTGACACGCCCGTGTTCCAGCTGACACGGCCGTGTAGCCGACCGTGTACCCCATGATTTTTCTCCCGTTTTCAACCCGAGCACTGCACGGGTTCTAGGACACGCCCGTGTCCTTGCCCGTGTCATATTGACACGCCTGGGCCCCCAGGCCGTGTACACGGGACATTTCGTCGAGGGAAGATCGACGACTCGATGACACGGCCTTGGACACGCCCGTGTCCTAGGCCGTGTGCCTTGACTCGACGATCGTCGAGTGAATCTCGACAATTTCACCTTGACGATCGTCGACACGGGTCGACACGCCCTGCGACACGCCCGTGTCGCAGGCCGTGTACCCATTCTCGACGAATCGTCGAGAATAACTCGACGATTTCACGGCTAAGTGTCGACACGGGTCGACACGCCCTGCGACACGCCCGTGTCGCAGGCCGTGTGCCCATTCTCGACGAATCGTCAAGAATAACTCGACGACTTCGCGGCTAAGTGTCGACACACGCTTGACATGCCCTGGGACACGCCCGTGTCCCAGGCCGTGTGCCTTCAGCCAGAAACCAAAACTGGCCCAAAACGTCCCCCTTTGCTCCTTTGAGTTTCGGGGCGTTACAACTCTCCCCCTCTTAACAGAATTTCGCGCACGAAATTACATAAAGGAAAGATATACAAAAACAACATTTGTACCTGAGCGGAACAACTCCGGATACTCGTCAAGCATAGTCTGCTCTCGCTCCCAAGAGAGCTCCTCACGACCGCAATTGTCCCACCGGACTTTGACCATCCTGATCTCTTTATTGCGTAGCCGCTTGACCTCCGAGTCCTCAATCCGCACGGGCTTGACCTTTGTCGTTAGCCCACTATCCACCGGCACTTGATCGACCGCGATCACTTGCGTAGGCTCTTGCACCGCCTTCCGAAGCACCAAAATGTGGAACACATCGTGTATACCACTTAGCTCCACCGAAAGCTTCAACCTATAGGCCGCTTCTCCAACTCGCTCCAGAACCTCAAACGGTCCAAGGTACCTCGGGCTTAGCTTTTTCAACCGTCGCACCCGCGAGACACCCTTGAACGGCTTGATCTTTAGGTACACATAATCACCCACAGCGAACTCCACGTTCCTGTGCTTGGCATTATAGTACTTTGCTTGCCGGTCCTGAGCGATGAGTAACCTCTCCCGAATGGTTCTCACCAAAGAAGTAGCATCATCCACTTCCGATCGCTTATACAACTTCGACTCGCCCATTTCTAACCAAGACAACGGCGTGCGGCATCTTCTACCATATAGGGCCTCGAAAGGCGCCATCTGAATACTTGCTTGGTAGTTGTTGTTGTATGCGAACTCCACCAAATAAAGGTGGTCCTCCCATTGCTTTCCAAAGTCCAAGACACACATGCGAAGCATGTCTTCCATGGTTCTATTGACCCTCTCGGTCTGCCCATCCGTTTGCGGATGGAAGGCTGTGCTAAACTTCAGCTTTGTCCCCAACATTTGCTGCACCAGCCTCCAATCATTGGACGTGAACCGCCCATCACGGTCACTCACGATGCTGCGGGGCACACCATGAAGCCGCACTATGTTATCCACATATAGCTTTGCCAGTTTCTCCACCGGATCATCCTTCCTATGCGGAATAAAATGCGACACCTTCGTTAATCGATCGACCACCACCCAAATGGCGTCATTCCCTTTTTGCGACCTTGGCAAACCGTGCACAAAGTCCATAGAGATGTCGTCGAATTTCCACTCCGGAATAGGCAAGGACTTAAGAAATCCTCCCGGCTTTTGGCACTCCGCCTTTACTAAGGCGCAGGTTTGGCACTTCGCTACGTATAGCGCCACATCCTTTTTCAAACCCGGCCACCAAAACAGTTTCTTTATATCGCGGTACATCTTCGTGCTCCCCGGGTGAATCGAGTACTTGGTATGGTGTGCCTCGTACAACAACTCCACCCGTAAATTGCCCACACTTGGGACGCACAAACGACCGTCTTTCCAAAGCAATCCGTCCTCCACAACGAATTGGGAATTTGACCCATCCAGAGCCTCTATCATGAACTGCTTCATATGAGCATCCATATCCAAAGCCTGCCGAATCCGATCAGCCAGGTCATATTGGACTTCAGTCCAATTCAGCACCGCTTCAGCACTAGATTGTCTATCCACACAAACAATCTCCA
This sequence comes from Platanthera guangdongensis, assembly GCA_039583875.1. Taxonomy (NCBI): domain Eukaryota; kingdom Viridiplantae; phylum Streptophyta; class Magnoliopsida; order Asparagales; family Orchidaceae; genus Platanthera; species Platanthera guangdongensis. The sequence goes on from CM077154.1 coordinate 69,764,893, forward strand.
ACGCCTCCAGCTCCTGCACCAACCGCTCATCATGCACTGATAGCCAATTCGCTTGAGCTGGGGCTCGGCGACTCAACGCGTCCGCAACCGCATTCCCTTTGCCAGGCACGTAGTGGATCTTGAATGTATAGTCCCCCAGGAACTCCATCCATCTACGCTGCCGCATATTCAGATCTTTCTGATCAATCAGGTACTTTAGACTCTTGTGATCGGTGTAGATATCAATCTTCACACCGTACAAATAGTGTCTCCACAGCTTCAAGGCAAAAATCACGGCCGCCAACTCCAAGTCGTGGACCGGATAATTCCTCTCATGCACTTTTAGCTGTCTCGAGCCATAAGCTATTACGCTGCCGTGCTGCAATAGCACGCAACCCAAACCGCTGCCCGAAGCATTGCTATATATCTCATAACCTTCGGTTCCAACCGGCGAACTCAGCACAGGCGCCGTGGTCAACCGACACTTCAGTTCCTCAAAAGCTCGCGCGCACTCCGGCGTCCAAACGAACTTATGATCCTTCCTCGTCAAAGTAGTGAGAGGTAACGCTAACCGCGAGAAGTTCTCTACGAAGCGCCTATAATAGCCGGCAAGCCCCAAAAAGCTCCGGACTTCTGCTACCGTAGCAAGCTCAGGCCACTCCCGTATCGCAACAATCTTCGCCGGATCCACAGCAATACCCTCTCCACTCACTATATGCCCGAGGAACGCCACTGAGGATAGCCAAAACTCGTACTTCGAGAACTTGGCATACAACTGGTTTCTCCTTAGCGTCTCCAACACCAAATGAAGATGCTTGAAGTGATCTTCCTCACTTTGCGAGTACACCAAAATATCGTCGATGAAGACGATCACGAAATGGTCCAAGTACTCCCTGAACGTCCTGTTCATCAAATCCATGAATACTGACGGCGCATTAGTCAGCCCAAACGGCATGACCGTAAACTCATAATGCTCGTATCTCGTACTAAACGCTGTCTTCGGGATATCACTCTCCCTTATCCGCAGCTGATAGTACCCAGACTTGAGATCTAACTTCGAGTACACCGTCGATCCGACTAACTGATCAAAGAGATCATCAATCCTAGGGATCGGGTACTTATTCTTCTCAGTCAGCTTGTTTAGCTCCCGATAATCGATACATAATCTCAAGCTTCCGTCCTTCTTCTTAACAAAGAGGACCGGTGCGCTCCAAGGCGAAGAACTCGGGCGCACATAACCTTGCTCCAACAACTCTTGTAATTGAACTTTCAGCTCCGCCATTTCCTTAGGCGCTAGCCGATACGGAGATCGTGACACAGGCTTTGCACCTGGCACTAGCTCGATCGTGAAATCTATCTCCCGTCGAGGCGGGGCTCCAGGAAGATCCGCGGGGAACACATCAGGGTATTCCGATACCACTGAAATACAATCCAAAGCGGGCTTCGGCTTTGCAACCTCCACAAGTGTAAAGAACAGTTCTGCTCCGGCACGAACCGCCTTCACCACCTGAAGAGCAGACATCAACGTCTTGCTCGACCCCTTTAAGCCCGTAAAAGTCGTCTCACGACTTGCTCCCAGCTTGACTTCCTTGCTACCGCAATCTATATGGGCCTGCAGCTCCGAGAGCCAGTCCATGCCAAATATGACGTCGAACTCCACTAACGGAAGTAAAGACGCCCGCAGGTCGAACTCCTGCTCCCCAATACGAATCTTAACATCGCAGATCCTAACCGCTCGCATCGAACACCCATTGGGCAACAACACATCCAACTTATCCTTCGCCATCGAAGAAGGGACTCCGATGCGTGATATAAATCCTTCGGACAAGAAGGAGTGTGAAGCTCCCGTATCGAAGAGTGCTCGTGCCGGATTTTCACAAATCAAAACAAATCCTAAACAAGCAGTGGTAAGGTAACATATACAATACAAGCATATAAAGGAATTGACTTGCTATAAATTAAACCGTACCTGTCACCACGTCAGCTTGTTTAATGGCCTCCTGTTGGCCAAGATTGTAGACCCTTGGTTGGGCCGGAGCATAGTGGGATGCGGTCGACTCCACCGCCTTTCCCTTCTCTTCGTAGGTGGCTCCCGGCCTCCTCTCGGACTTAGGACGTCCGCTCCAACAATCACGGGCGAAATGTCCCGTCTTTCCACACGTAAAGCACGCACCCGGGGTCCGACCCGTAGTCGCCCCAGAAGCGCCAGAAGGAGCTGGACCCGAAGTCCTATGCTTCTTGAAAGTCCTCCGATAGCCTGACTTTGAAGTAGTCGGCACTCTGAACTCAGATTTCTTTTCACCCAAGCTTTTCTTCGCTTGTACACTCTTCATGTCCTTCTCCAAGGACCGGGCAGTATTGACCAAGGTTAAGAAACCTTGCGTCATCGGCCCCGACAGTAACAATCTCAGCTCATCCCTCAAGCCTTCATAAAAACGATTAGTCTTGCGCTCCTCATCCATGATGGTGGAGCTAGCATAACGACTCAACCGCGTAAACTCGTGGAGATATTCATCCACGCTCCTCTCACCCTGCACCAACTTCAGGAATTCATTCTCCATTGAAATCCTCTGAGTCGAAGGAAGGTATCTTGCCAAGAACAATTCCGAGAACTCTTCCATCGGAATGTCTATCAGTTGTCTACCTCTCAGGTGATGCAGCTCCAAACCTTCCCACCACATCCTCGCTTCACCGTCCAGCAGGAACGTAGCGATGGTGTTCATCTGCCACTCCTCCGTCTCCGTCGCTGTCATGACTCTCTTCACCCTAGAGAGCCAGTCTTCAGCCTGAGATGGGGTTCCCAACCCCGAGAATAACGGAGGGTTAAAGCTCATTACATGCTTCAACTGTCTCTCAGTCGCCCTCCTTGGCACTATTGGTTCTACAACCACTTGCTCCATCCTCCTCGGCTCAGCCTCTTGCAGAGGTACTTGCTCCATCATAGGAGCGGGCTGCTGCGCTTGCCTCCCAGGCTGTGCAATGATCACGGCCAACACCGCTTCAGCCACCAATCTTATATTTTCAGCCGACAAAGGTGTTGTGGGAGCAACTTCCGGTGCACTACTTGCCTCAGAACCTCGGCGTTCTGACGGCCCAACACCACTTCGGGTCACCTATAGTGGTACAAAACACCGTTAAGCGACCAAATAAATTGCAAACAGCAATTATAGGAACACGCAGGTTCCTCAAACACGAGTATTTTCATTCCTAAGTGGACATTCATGGGTTCTTTTTACTGTTATAACGATGACGCACACAATGTGCTCACCACCCCTTAAAAAGAATTCGCCCACGAATTCCATTCAAGCCCGACCAAAACCAGTAGTCTGATACCAAATTGTAACACCCCCTATCCGTCGCATAGCATATAGTAGTAGGTCCGGCCGGGGCCCGACGCCATATACCACAGACAGACCGGGTGGTTACGTATGGAGACCATCCAACCAATCTCAACGTCCTACACAGAGCATTCTAGCGGAAGCAGTTTATATAAGTTGTAAACAAGAACCCAGCATAAGAGCACGAATGTCCACTAACATGATAATAGGAATGTTATTACAAAAATACCCAAATATTCGGCCTTAAGGCCTTACAGAATGTTTCTCTTGACTAATACATGATTTACAAACCTCGGCACGCAGGCCGGTCATACATGAGTAAAACAGAAAACATTTCCACTTGGGCCTTCGAGGGCCAGCTTCGCAAAAAGGGCTTTAGCCCGCTATTGACCGCTTGGTGCAGCTGCACCTGCAAGCAACAAACCACCGCACGGTGGCAAACAAAGCAACGGTCAGCAATGCTGACCAAATTATAACGATCCCGCCCCCAACTCGGGGCGGCGATGCTCCTTCCCTGCATTTCATTAGCACAAGCGAGCAATGCATATAACCATAGCCATTTCATCACAGACGTTGGCTCGTACGGCCATACGTCCCGTGCACTCAGGGCACATTCTCGGTGAACCGATCGATGTCACGTCAATTAAAGCCATTAACATTCCGGACTCACCACCGCCACTTAGACGGCCATTCCTATGAGCAATTCGTCTTCCTGGTATTGGTCACGTAAATTTAAGCCATTGACCACCGAAGACCCCCCATCTATGCCAACGGCGAGTGCCATGTAACTTTAGGTCTCTCTAACCCGAACGACATAAAGCGGGTACGGCTCCATCTAACCCGTGCTCACATCGCAACGACAATTTAAGCCATATGCGCGGGTCAAACTTTCACCGAGTCCCATTCTAACACAAGTCACATAACCCCGTTATGTTCAAGATGGCTCTCAGGCCACCAAGTTGGCAAGACCTCGTGTCCGCCCAGTTTTCCGGGTGCACCTTTGGGTTAGTCCCCAAGGCTCCCTGCTGCAATCTACCACGTAGAAAACCAGAAAAACACCCAATAGCACGGAGTCTTCTCCGGCCTTATGCAATGCAACATCACCGATCCGGACTAACATGTCCGGGTAGGCTTCAACCAAAATGCCTATGTCCGTTCTCGCATACGGACTCTAAACAACGGGGACTTTACATATCTACCCGAAGGAACGCCTCCAACTCTCCGCAAACTCGCGAGAGGGGGCTTCCTATGCTAAGAAAAGGAGCGATTCAAGCTCAAGATGAGGATCGTTACCCTTGCGTTCCTCTTTGGCGCCATCGAAATGTAATCAGATAGAAATCACCGCACTTGCGTTGCCTCCGTGGATCCGGAGTCGGCTTGCGATTCGGAGCTCCGAAGCTCCTCCAATGGCGGATCTAGCTCCTCTTCCTCTTGCCTTAGCTCTTCTTTCTCCAAGGGTTTGGAGAGATAAAAAGGTAAGAAAAATGGATTTTTCTAAGTCAACTCCCGGGTATATCCTCTCAGGAACCAACCCCAGCCGTCGGATCTCAACCTAAGAAAACGAGCGGCTTTGATTCGGGGCTGAAATGCCCAATCTGGACCGAACACGGCCTGGCACACGCCCGTGTCCAGGGCCGTGTGCCGCATTCGCCGTCAAAATCGAATCTTCTGAACACGCACACGGGTATCGAACACGCCCGTGTTCGAGCTGACACGCCCGTGTTCCAGCTGACACGGCCGTGTAGCTGGCCGTGTACCCCATGATTTTTCTCCCGTTTTCAACCCGAGCACTGCACGGGTTCTAGGACACGCCCGTGTCCTTGCCCGTATCATATTGACACGCCTGGGCCCCCAGGCCGTGTACACGGGACATTTCGTCGAGGGAAGATAGACGACTCGATGACACGGCCTTGGACACGCCCGTGTCCTAGGCCGTGTGCCTTGACTCGACGATCGTCGAGTGAATCTCGATGATTTCACCTTGACGATCGTCGACACGGGTCGACACGCCCTACGACACGCCCGTGTCGCAGGCCGTGTACCCATTCTCGACGAATCGTCGAGAATAACTCGACGATTTCACGGCTAAGTGTCGACACGGGTCGACACGCCCTGCGACACGCCCGTGTCGCAGGCCGTGTTCCCATTCTCGACGAATCGTCGAGAATAACTCGACGACTTCGCTGCTAAGTGTCGACACACGCTTGACACGCCCTGGGACACGCCCGTGTCCCAGGCCGTGTGCCTTCAGCCAGAAACCAAAACTGGCCCAAAACGTCCCCCTTTGCTCCTTTGAGTTTCGGGGCGTTACACTTGGTGGCCAGGGAAGTGGCTGGAAACTTCTCCCCTTCCCTAGGGGAGTTGAATTCAGCCATTAAAGGTGGCCTTTGGCCTCCCCTTGGTCGAGCCCCTTCCTTCCTCCTCTTTCATTTTTTTCTCTCTCCTCCATAACCATGGAATGAAGCTCACCCTCTCTCCTAGTCACCAAGTTGACTTAGTCAATCTGGAGGTCTATTGGCAGCCCATCCATACACATCATTCTCCTAAAGAAGCCACATGTGGAGGCTTGAACTTGGGCTAGCCTATTTGGGCTAGGTTGACCCAAGGTAGGCTTGGGTTGACCTTGGTCTTTTTGTCCTTTTTGGTTGCCCCTAAAGAGTTCCTGGTGACCCATTAATCTCCCCTAAGGTCTATGTAGGGTTGGATAGGGCTGACCTAGCATCTTGGAGGTCACTTGTCCATTGGTAAGGGCACTTTGACCACTTTAGGGCTAGAGTTGACTTGGGTCAACATAACCATTTGGGTTGACCCCAAGGGGTCCTTGGTGACCCCATGGCTTCCCGTGAGGTATAGGAAGGGTTATGTAGGGTTACCTTGCACTTTGGAGGTCACCTACCCTTAGTTAGGGTACTTGGACTAGATTAGGGCTTGAGTTGACTTGGGTCAACTTGGCCTCAAGGGCTGACCCCAATGTGTCCTTAGTGATCCATTGACCTCACTTTAGGTCTAGGAAGACCTGGGCAAGGTTGGTTAAATACATTAGAGGTCAACTGTCCTTTGTTAGGGCACCTTGCCCAATTTAGGCTAACGGTGGTCCAAGTTCAAATTGGCCACTTTGGGTTGACTCCAATAGACCCTTAAGGCTCTAGTGACCCTCTGATAGGTTAGTGATGTTGTGGTGGGGTCATGGAGTCATGGTGAAGCCCTAAGGTCAAACCCTAGGTTTTGTGATGAGGTTGTGGCATAGGCAGACCAAGGTGATTCTCACCTTGGCCTTCTATCACTTGGCCCTTTTTAGCTTCCTAGGGTTTTTCATGACTTAGTAATGGCCAAAACCACTCTTAGGGGTCTAGTTGGAAATGGGATTTTACAAATCCCAATAAACAAAACAAAGATTTCGTCCCCGAAATCAAGGCTAAGCCTACGAGAATTTTTATCGAAGAAAAGGAAACTTGTAACATCCCATAAGAAGTGAAAGGTTACATCCCGATGTCATGTTTGCTAAGTGGGGTTTAAAAGGAAACCTAAAGTTATAACCAATTCGCCCAATTGGCAAAGCCAAGATCCCAATAAACAAAAGATTAGCCTCTACTCTTCCTAGAGCAGCTCTACTAGTTTAAAACAGGAAAGTAAATTGAACATCTTGAGAGGTTGTGAGATATACCCGACTGAACAGCTCTGGATACTTTTTGTCGCATCAGGTCCTGCGGTTCCCAGGTATGCTCCTCCTGTCCGTGGTTTCTCCGCAGAACTTTGACTAACGGAACCTTCTTGCGACGCAAGATCCGTACTTCTATGTCATCGATCCGAACCGGCTCCAAGTGAACTGACCAGTCTGAAGCTACCGGTCCATCTGTGACCGAAATCTATTGCTTCGGGCGTAGTAGAGCCCTCCTAAATAAAGAAATATGGAACAGGTCGTGTAAACCCGTCAGTTCTGGTAGCAACTCCAGCCTGTAAGCTAGGGGCCCGAACCGCTCCAGGATCCTGTAAGGGCCCATATACCTAGGGCTGAGCTTCTTCTTCCGACCACGCACCCGTGAAACTCCGTGCATGGGCCGGATCTTCAGGAAAACCCGGTCTCCCACCTGAAACTCTACCTAACGGTGTCGGGCGTCGTAGTACTTAGCCAATCGGCTCTGCGCTTCCAGCATTCTGTCCTGTATCGTTCTCACTCGAGCTTCGGTGTCTTCGACAAAATCTGATCCCAAAGCCATCAGATCCTCGTCCTGAATCCATGAAAGTGGAGTCCTACATCTCCTTCCATACAAGGCTTCATAAGGGGAAATCCCTATGTTGGACTGGTAGATGTTGTTATAGGAGAACTCGACCAGTGGTAAAAGCTTCTCCCAAGGTTCATTTCGATCCAGAATGCATAGCCTTAGGAGGTCCTCTAATGTCCGGTTGGTCCGCTCTGTCTGCCCATCCGTATGGGGATGAAATACTGTGCTGAAGGTCAGTCGCGTGCCTAAGTAAGCCTGTACGGATCTCCACTCACTAGATGTGAACCTACCATCCCAATCTGACACGATCTTCCTGGGCACCCCGTGGTATCAAATGAACTGCTAAACGAATCTCCGCACTAGTACCCCAACCGAGTCATCTTTTCTGATCGGAATGAATCTGGCCACCTTCGTCAGCCGATCTATGATGACCCAAATCAAATCGTTTCCCGTCCGTGATCGGGGAAGGCCATGAATAAAATCCATCGCGATGTCCTCAAATTTCCACTACGGCACCGTAAGTGGCTGTAGCAATCCTGCGGGGTTTCTGCACTCTGCCTTCACTAGCTGGCATGCCTCGCAATGAGTCATGAAGTATGTAATGTCATTCTTCATCCCCGGCCAGAACATCGTCTTCTTCAAGTCTGCCGTCATCTTGGTAATCCCCGGGTGTATAGAATATCTGCTACAATGTGCTTCCGCCATGATGTCCTCCCGAATCTGACCTCCTGCGGGTATATAGACCCTGCCTCTGAAATATAGCAATCCATCTCTCAGTGAATAATCTCCGGTCGAACCCTCCTCCAAGGTTTGGAATATCGGCTCTTCCGATGCATCTGTCTTCTGTCCGTCCCGGATGCGGTCCCGAATATCATCTATGGCAACCATCGATGCTAGATACTCCATGTACAACTCTGGATCATTCTCGGACACTAGGGATATCTGCATATCTCTGAAAGACCGGACTAGCTCCATGGACATCAGTTGTGGTCCCTTCCCTGAGGTATCTCCTCTCCGGCTCAGATCATCTGCCACCATGTTCGCCTTCCTGGGGTGGTAGTGCATGGTGTACTAGTAATCCGACAGGAACTCCACCCAAAGTCTCTGTCTGATATTGAGTTCCTTCTGTGTGTCCACATATCTCAAATTCTTGTGATCTGAGAAGATGTCACAGTGAACCCGGTAGAGGTAGTGTCGCCAAATCTTCAGAGCAAAGATCACTGCACCCATCTCCAGATCATGCACCAGATAGTTGTTCTCATGTATCTTCAGCTGTCGGGAGGTGTAGGTTATTACATGCCCGTTCAGCATCAGAACGACACCCATCCCCTGGTAGGAGGCGTCTGTGTACACCTGGAATCCCTCCATTCCCGATGGAAGAGCAAGAATGGGAGTTGAGGTAAGCCGACCTTTCAACTCCACAAAGGCCGCCTCGCACTGTGGCGTCCAAATGAACGGGGATTCCTTATTCGTCAGGGATGTAAGAGGGAGTTCAATCTGGGAGAATCCTTCGACGAACTTCCGGTAATATCCGACAAGTCCTAGGAAGCTCCATACATCCGTGGCTGTCTTCAACGGTGGCCAATCCTGAACTGCCCGAATCTTGGTCGGGTCTACTGCCAACCCTGCACCGCTGATGATATGACCTAAGAAGGCCACCTCCTTTAGCCAAAACTGGCATTTGCTGAACTTCACGTACAGATGGTGTTCCCGTAGCCTCTCTAGAGTCAAAGTCAGGTGTCATGTATGCTCCTCCTCCGTCCTTGAGTAGATGAGGATGTCGTCAATAAATACGATGACGAATACATCCAAATACTCCTCGAATACCCTGTTCGTGAGGCTTGTAAATGCTAACGGTGCATTTGTGAGCCCGAATGGCATCACTGTAAACTCAAACAGTCCGTATCTACTACTGAAGGCGGTCTTTGGAATGTCCTCCTCTCGAATCCGTAGCTGGTAATAACCTGACCTCAAGTAAAGTTTCGAGAAGAAATGCGCCCTTCCAGTTGATCAAACAACTCATCAATTCTGTGGCAGCGGGTATGTATTCCGGACCGTCAGTCTGTTCAGCGCTCGATAATCAATAGATAAGCGGAGGCTTCCGTTCTTCTTCTTGACAAATAGCACTGGTGCTCCCCACGGTGAAGAGCTTGGCCAGACAAACCCTGCCTCTACTAGTTCCTGCAACTGACTTCGGAACTCTGTCAACTCTTTCAGGGCCATCCGGTAAGGGTCCCTAGATGTCGTCTTGGCCCCCGGCACAACCTGTATCTGGAAGTCCTGCTCTCGGTGCGGAGGTAGTCCTGGCAGTTTCTCTGGAAAGACATCAGCAAAAACTCGCACCACCGGGATGTCTGCCACAGACTCCTTGGCCTCCGCCATCTCAAATAGGATCTAATAAACCTCCTCTCCCTATACATGGGCCTTAACGGCCTGTACTGAAGATAAGAGCATACGAGAGGCAGGTCTTATATCTTCGATGATAATGACAGAGTCCCCGTGCCTCACGGTGACCCTCTTTGCTTTGCAATCAATCTAGGCATGATTCCAGTGCAACCATGTCATGCCCAGGATCAGCTCGAAGACTGGCATCCTTAGGATCGTTGCCAATACCTCAAATGAATTTCTGCCAATCTCCGCGTCCATGTTGTAGTGGGCAGCGGTGAATAGCTCCACTCCTTCCAGCCCTTCCACGAAGGCCTCCGACACGAACGAGTGCGAAGCACCCGTGTCGAACAGCGTATAGGAGGGCTTGCCGCTGATGAAGACTATACCTGCTATGACCTGCTTTGAGAACCGAGGCTGCGCCAGGTCGAAAGCATACACCTGCTCCCTTTCTTGTCTACGATCCCCTCCCTTGTATCCACGTCCTCGACCACGACCTCGGCCTCCAAAATATTGCGCTAGCTGGGCAGCCGGTGGTGCTGGTGGGGATGCCCCCCTCATGGGGCAGTTCCTCATGATGTGCCCCACCTGATGGCAATTGAAATATTCTGGCGGGGGATATGCCATTCCCCGGGTCTCTGTCCCTCCCGTGTCTGAAGAGGTGGTGGTGCCACCACCACTGGCTCCCTTGTCTCCTGTCTTGCCTCCTGACAAGGCTGGTCCTCGACCCTCCTCCAGTCTGTGATACGGGCTCGTCTCTGATCGTTCCTTGCTCCTCGACCTTGATCCTCCGTTGGCCGTTTCCGGCCCCGAGTAGATTGCCAATCAGCCTCTATCCTGTTTTCCATCTCTTGTATCCGGGAAATGGGCCCCTCATATACAAATAGTAGAGTGTCCCTCAGCTCCTCTCGCAGGCCCTTGTAGAACCTTTTGGTATACCCTGCCTCATCTAACTGGTAAGAGTCTGCCAACCTGGCTAGATGGTTGAACTCTCGGTGGTACTCCACCACCGTCTTGTTCCCTTGTCTCAACTGCAAAAACCTATCCTCCAGCTCGTCCCTGGTCGACTGTAGAACAAAGTGTTCCAACAGTGCGCCCCTGAAATCCTCCCAAGAAATCTCTGCAACTTCCCTGTCCGCAAAAGTCATGTCCAGCGAGGTTTTCCACCATCTCTTTGCATGAGACTCCAGGCAGGAGATCACCAAGGGAACCCTCTCCTCCCAAGGGCACCGTATCCAGGTCAGTATATCGTACATAATATCCAGCCACTCCTCTTTCCTAACGGCCGACTCAGTCCCCAAGTAGGATGGGGGAGCAAGTCCTCGGAAGATGCTCAGCGAGTTGGCCCCCTGTTTGGCTGCGGAGCCGGAACCTGTTGGGCCCTAAAAGCTTCCAAGATGGCTGTCAGAGTCTGTCCCATCTCCGACTGTAGAAATGGAGTGGGGACTGGGGGAGGTGGTGCAACGTCCGGAGTCTGCTGAGCTGCACCTTGTGGAGTGAGCTGAGCTGGGGGCTGCAAAACAAACTCCATTAGTAGGTAATCGACTCAATACCTAATAAAAGTGGACAATTTACATGTGATCCCTCATATGGGCACACCACTTCTTCCGCTACTTAGTTTGTCCCCAAACTAAACTCGCGCGGGGGTGACCCAGGGGTTGTGGACTATTACTTTTTGATCGAGGTTTGCTCTAAAACAACTTGTAAGTCCCCCCCCCTTTTTTTGAAACACCGGGGCCTTAGGCCCAGAACCGCCACTTAGCAGTGACACCTTCATGCCATGAAGGGTCATCACCATGAAATGCCGATTCCGCCGGCCGATTCGATCACATAAAGGCAACAAAAGTAGAGTAAGCATAAGAGTGGTAAAACTCTAACCAAAAGTCCACAAAATACAATCACATCAGATTAATATAATCTCCATGAAGGGAGAGTCCACAAAATATAATGTACTAAAAATAAGGGCTTAAGCCCGCTACATCAAATCCTCACTACATGGTCACTCAAGCGGAAGAAAAATAAAACACTACTAAGATCAGGGGCTCACAGTCCCCATCGTCTAAACTCCGGTGCTAGACTGCCCCATCTCCATGCGTGCCGAACTGTGGGGCTGCTCCTCCATGCTGGGCTCCACGATCCCCTAAATGATGTGGTTCAAAAACCGTTAGTATATAAGATTAAGTCCTATCATCCCCCACCCCTTCCCCCATGGCCCCTAGATGCCGAGCGGAGAGGAAGAAAGGGGAGGACTTGAAGGTGGAGAGTAATCAAGAAACAGATGGCAGCGGACCTATACTAGCAATTTTCATGGTATATGTGGTAGTAAAGTAAAGTATGAAAAGTAACCTTAACTTATACGAAAACATATAAGCAAGGGATCTTTTATAGCGCTCCCATTGTAAAAATAGTCTCATACCAATTTATACGTTGGGGTGTCGGTTATTATCAGCAATATGTATATAAAGAATTTAACCTTAATTTATAAACTTGCCCACACAAGCTTATAGACCAAGGGGTCGTTTTGCAGGGCCTATTGTATAAGAGTCCCATATTACTTATACAATAGGTGACAGGGGTTTTATGCTATGATTATCCTATGACATGCAGGTGGGTTATGATGCGATCATGCAAGTGCAACTCACCCACCCGACTCTGTGCACACAGACCTTTAGTTCCCCATTTTTGGAGCCGAACCTCCCAGGATACCTCCGTAGTGGCAGACGGAAGCGGTGGGTTGGTCCTCTCCAACCTCTAAACCAGTAAAGCACTACCGGTCAGACCTATCGTACGCCTCAATGCTGGTGCACTAAGCGGATTCCTGAGTACTCTTGCCGGCTGGCGCACCGGACTTCTTTTGGCGAAGTGCTAGCCACACTTGCCGAGTCAACGTATTGGAGTCGGTGCATCGACACTCCAATACCGAAGACCCACCACCTTTATTTTATGCACATGTAACCTTATGTATCAGTACCGAGCCAAAGCTCCCCGGACCATCCCGTCCGTCACAAACATCAACCGAGCCAAAGCTCGTCGGGCCATCCTGCCCCTCACAAATATCAACCGAGTCAAAACAACTTCCCGAGACACCGGGGTGTATGAAGGTGAACCCTTAATTATTCTAGTTGCTCTTTAAGATTTATCACTCCTGCAGTTTACGTTAGCCCATGACTACCCAAGGTATACCCTGTGAAGGGCTCTCGAACGCACTAGGAACTGTGATGGGATTACGCCCAAAGCACCCTTTTGCAAGACACTTACTATTATTGGTTGCTACCCGATTTCCCAACCCTTAATTAATTTTACTGAATCTAGCCCTAGTGCATTAAACACTTCCTCCCTACGGGAAGGACGATCTTTCGCCGATCCCAAGCACCACCTAACACTAGTCAACCTCTCACCATACAAAACCTGTCTTCCAATGATGAACTCCTTTATTTACCCAAACCAACAACCTACTGAGGATTTAACTCTTCAAAATTCATTACCCACTCTAGTTCAGTTTCCGCAGTTACTATATGCAGACCACCCTATACTATATGAGATGTTTTAAGGAGGTACTCCGGATTGTCTTCCAAATATCCTATAAAATTTACCGGAGGTCTATCATAACAAATTTAGTTTAAAATCATAGATCCATAATTTTTCTAATTAATTTGATATTTATTGAATTTTCCCAAATGTTTGGCCATGGTCAATTTTGAACATGAACTATATGATCTACTCAAGTAATGACCCCCAAAAAATTTTGATCACTAAATTAACAGAGCTATATGACTAGATACAAATTTCCATAATTTTTCAAAAAATATTTGACCTCTAATTAATTTATCTAATATATTTTCCTTAATCATTTGTAAAGAAGGAAGTACCAAAATCATTCATCAGAAAATTATACAAAAATTACAAAATCTTAATATGGTTCAAAAAAGATCATTGTACAAAAATCATAATTTTAGAGACTTGCTAGGCTCCAAAATAAATTAAATTATTTTTTCATGGGAAACAATTCTTAATGAAGCAACCCTTAAAAATAATCATCCAAAACATCTATAAAAATTCACAGAGCTTTAAAACATAATAACAATTCCTCCGGCTAAATTTCATGAATTTCTAGAAAGTAGTTTCGTCCTAATAAGTTTCTAAGTAAATAATACAAATTACCAATTTGTTAATGAAGTATCCAAAATAATAATCCTAAATTCATAATAAAATCTCCAGAGCTTGTACGGACCTCAAAAACTACTCAACCCAAATCTCATCCCTTTTCAAAGGGTTTTTGTGACATTTTCTATCCCTATAAAGTTTTTTCCCTAAGCTAGGACTAGGGTTTTGAGGAGGTTTAAGGCTTCCAAATTCCCTAAAATTTTAACCATAGAACTATACTAATCCTATGGTCCTCTCCACAAAGTTTCAAGTCAATCCAAGGTCATTTGACCCTATGATCTTCAAACCCTAAAAATCCCCATTAAGGAACCTACCCTAGGGTTCTAGGGCTACCCTACACTTAACCACCCCAAATTCCATTGGAGGGTGAGTCATACTATAAAAAGTCAGTGGCCAAAATATCAACCTCTGTTGAGGTGATTTGACTACTCAAAACCCAAAGGGGATGCTTGACCTATTTAACCCTAAAAGGGGTCAACCTAGGGTTGGATCAATACCTAACCAAAACATCTCCAAATGAGATGAAACTTTTACTAGTGCACTAACATGCCCTTTAAGACCTCCCACCCAAATTTAGGAGGATTTTGAGGTGTTTGGGACACCTAATTAATTTATTAATGGATTATTAAATTTTACTAAACACTATAGAAACATATTCTCCAAAAATTCTGAATTTTCGACAGGCCTTAGGCATAGCTATCGTAGACTCCATGACCAAATCTCAGGTCATTTGGACAAGTGATGAAGGGTGGGCATCCATTTGAATCTCAAGATAGCCCTACGTATAGGGCCCACCAAAATGGGTTCTGTGGTCTATCCAGTACTCTAAATTGAGTAAAATCAATTTTAAATTAAACTACACATCACGGGCTTCATCTTCTATGTTGACCACTTTTTCTGTTATAGCATTTAAGTATTTTGAAAAATTAAATCCAATAAATGTAAAATCTGTGACATAATTAAATAATCATAAAATGATATACTATAGTTTAAAATCAATTATGGCACGAATCTTGGCGCAAGGTGGACGGGATCCGTTCATCTTCTACCTTGAGCCGACGACCAGGATTTATTCTTCCTAGGCCAGTTTTAAACGGCTGCCGCCGGCCATTCAGCCGCCTCCCCGGCCGGCCACCGCCACCATCACCTCCGTTGAGGTGGTTGCTGTCGCCGGGCGGCGTCACAGCCACCGAAGAGCCCTATTCCGGTGATCCCGATGGTTGTATTTTTGTGGAAAAACCAGGAAAAGTTCCCTTTGGATCGGGCTCAATTGAGCACGAACCTTGGCCCTAGAGATTCCTAAGATCTACCCATGAAAGAAGGAGTGCAGGAGGACCTTGCCGACAGCCTGAAGTCGAGAAGATCGCCGGAAAGCCATCTTTGAAGGCGGCGCCGCTCGGTTTATCCCCTTCCCTAGGGGAGTTGAATTCAGCCATTAAAGGTGGCCTTTGGCCTCCCCTTGGCCGAGCCCCTTCCTTCCCCCTCTTTCATTTTTTTCTCTCTCCTCCATAACCATGGAAATGAAGCTCACCCTCTCTCCTAGTCACCAAGTTGACTTGGTCAATCTGGAGGTCTATTGGTAACCCATCCTTACACATCATTCTCCTAAAGAAGCCACATGAGGAGGCTTGAACTTGGGCTAGGTTCACCCAAGGTAGGCTTGTGTTGACCTTGGTCTTTTTGACATTTTTTGTTTCCCCTAAAGAGTCCCTAGTGACCCATTAATCTCCCCTAAGGTCTAGGTAGGGTTGGATAGGGCTGACCTGGCATCTTGGAGGTCACTTGTCCCTTGGTAAGGGCACTTTGACCACTTTAGGGCTAGAGTTAACTTGGGTCAACATGACCATTTGGGTTGACCCCAAGGGGTCCTTGGTGACCCCATGGCTTCCCTTGAGGTCTAGGAAGGGTTATGTAGGGTTACCTTGCACTTTGGAGGTCACCTACCATTAGTAAGGGTACTTTGACTAGATTAGGGCTTGAGTTGACTTGGGTCAACTTGACCTCTAGGGCTGACCCCAATGTGTCCTTAGTGACCCATTGACCTCACTTTAGGTCTAGGAAGACCTGGGCAAGGTTGGTTGGATACATTAGAGGTCAACTGCCCTTTGTTACGACACCTTGCCCAATTTAGGCCAATGGTGGCCCAAGGTCAAATTGGCCACTTTGGGTTGACTCCAATGGACCCGTAAGGCTCTAGTGGACCCTTTGATAGGTTAGTGATGCTGTGGTAGGGTCATGGAGTCATGGTGAAGCCCTAAGGTGAAACCCCAGGTTTTGAGATGAGGCTGTGCCATAGGCAGACCAAGGTGATTCTCACCTTGGCCTTCTATCACTTGGCCCTTTTTAGCTTCGTAGGGTTTGTCATGACCTAGTCATGGACAAAACCACTCTTAGGGGTCTAGTTGGAAATGGGATGTTACACAATCTCTTCTTTCACTGAGCTCCGCAGTGAGCTCTTACTGAGGGTTGCTACCTCCAAGAAGAGAAAAGATGGACCAACTACTCTTTTTGAAATCAAGCAAAGGGATAACAAGTCGGTTGCTCGATTCGTTGATGGCTTTCAGAGAGAGATTCAGGGGATGAGGAATGTGAACCACTATTATAAAGTTGTCTTAATATATGGCCTCCGGGATGGCCCCTTGAAGTTCAAAGCAACAACAAAAGCACCAGCAACCTATCAAGAGTTGATAGCCATGGTCAACCGCTTCATCGAGGGAGAGAACGCCAATCTGACCTATATTTCATCCCTGATAGCTAAGGCTGAAGGAATGGATGACTCCAACTCTTCTGTTTATAACCATCATCACCATAAGCCTCCTCGTCCAGACTTCCAGCCTCCTCCTCAGGGGGCGAAACTTACGCCATAAAAATCCTTTCATCGGCCATCAACAGTTTCACGATCAGAGACTGACATTGGCCGCCACTCCCGCCTAACCGCTTCAAGCACTCCCTATTCTCTAGGAAGCTCTGCCTGCTTAGAGGAAGCTTGACAACAACTCTGTGGAGGAGTTTGCAGATCTTGGACTTGATATTGATGAGGTCATCTAGATCCTGCAAAGGAGGTCAGTTGAAAAGATGCAAGGACCACAAAGAGAGTGGAGGCCAAGGAACGGTGCTCAGTTCTACGAATTCCACAGAGATAAGGGTCATTCCATTGAAGACTGCAATGCTCTTTGTCAACTGATGGGGAGAATGCATGTTGAGGCCAAGATCAAGGACCTGCGCAAGAAAGAAACTTCTTCAAAGCCGTCCACCTCCAAGGGAAAGGAGGTGCCAGAAGCCCATTGGGAGTGTGAGGAAGTAGAGGATGTAGGCCGTTTGGGGCCTATCAATATTCAGACCGAATTCTTCAACGCAGATGATGAGGGAGCCTTGGGGCTGCTCTTCTGTATACAAGGTGGAGTAGGGACCGAGTCAACTCGGAAGTCTTCAATCGCGAGGGTCTCTCGAGCAGAGGTAGCCTCTTCCTCTTCCTCTGCTCCGTCAAGAGGAGATGTTACTTTTGGCCAAGCCGATCTTCCTCAAACTACCAACCCATTTGACGATGTTGTTATGATCAAGGCAGTAATTGAAGATTACACAGTAGACATAATTCTAATTGATACTGGAAGTTCCGTCAATCTTCAGTTTAAGACAACTTTTGAGGCTCTGAAGATTGGGAAGCCTTTGCTTTCCACCAAAGGGCCGCTCTATGGTTCTCTGGTGAGAGGAAAGAAGTTGAGGGAAGCCTTACTATGTCAGTGAAGCTGGGAGGAGCAACCAAACTGATCCAGTTCGTAGTTGTCGATGCTCCAAGCAGTTACCATACGATCTTTGGAAGGCCTCTACACAACAAATATAAGGCGGTGGTCTAAACTTACCACCTGACAATCAAGTTTTTTGCTTATGGTAGACTGTGTAGGGTCAGGAGCGACCCAAGGCAAGCTCGGGAGTGCTATCTTCGGACAGTGAACATGACTGAAATTACCCCTCCCATTTTTCCAGCAGCAGCAATAGAAACTTTTTCCAGGTTAGAAGCCACTGTTGATAGAGAAGGAGCTCATTTGTAACCTTCCCAGGTGACGCAAGGAGTCCCCATTGTCGAGGGGGAGGAGAGGAAACTCCCCATCAACTCGGAGTTACCAGAAGATCAAAAGGCCGAGTTGATCTCGTGTTTGCTAGAGAACTTGGATGTCTTCGCTTGGTCGGCAGAGGACATGCCAGGAATTGATCCAGATGTTGCCTGGCACCATCTCAATATTGATCCCAGTTTCAAGCCTGTGCAACAAAAGAAGAGAGATGTGGCAACAAAGCTTGCTGATCCAATCAAGGAGGAGGTCTCAAAGCTCCTCAAAGCAAAGTTTATACGTGAAATCCAATATCCCTCCTGGATATCAAATGTTGTAATGGTTAAAAAGTCAGGAAGGAAATGACGAATGTGTAGATTTCACGCGTTTAAATAAAGCATGCCCTAAAGATTTTTACCCCTTGCCTCAGATAGAATCATTAGTTGATTCTGCGGTTGGGTATTCTTTTATGAGTTGTTTAGATGCATTCTCTGGGTATCACCAAATAAGAATGCATTAGCCCGACATTCCTCATACGTCTTTTATTATAAATGATGTTTGCTTTTGCTATCTTGTGATGTCCTTCAGGATTAAGAATGCAGGTGCCACTTATCAACGCATGATGAATCATCTGTTTAAAGAGGAAAAAGGAAGAAACCTTGAGGTGTATGTTGATAATCTTTTGATCAAAAGCAAATCTTTTTCACTACACCTGCAAGATTTAACAGAGACATTCTCTACTCTCCGGAGATATAAGATGAAACTCAATCCTTCAAAATGTACATTTAGGGCGAGTAAGGGGAAATTCCTTGGTCATTTCCTTACTCCAGAAGGGCTTGCTCCCAATCCTGATAACGTTCAAGCTATTCTTGATATGGCCCCTCCCCGTTCACCTAATGAGGTTCAGCAGTTAGGAGGGAGATTGGCAGGTCTCGGGAGATTCATCTCTCGAGTTGGAGATAAGAGTGCTTCATTCTTCAAGACTCTTCGAGGAGCGTCCAAGTTTCAATTTACAGAAGAGTGCTCTCAATCTTTTGAGCAATTAAATAAACAACTGACTTCAACGCCCTTACTACAAAGCCCCCGATCAGGAGAAGTGTTGTTCTTGTACTAAGGAGTTGGACCTAAGGCGGTCAGCTCAGTTCTTGTTCAGGAAGTGAACAGGAGGCAATTCTCGGTTTACTATGTCAACCACGTTCTCAAAGATGCAGAAATGAGATGCCCAATTTTGGAGAAGTTTGCCTTGGCATTCATAATGTCTGCTCGTAGGCTTCGTCCCTATTTCCAGGAGCACTCAGTTCAGGTAGTCACTGATCAACCTCTGAAAAGCGTGCTGGAGAAACCAGAACATTCAGGAAGGTAGGAGAAATGGGCAATAGAGTTAAGTGAATTTGAGAGCGCTTTTATGCCCAAGACAACCATTAAAGACGTGGTGCTAGCATATTTCTTGGTTGATACAGCAGAATCCAGTTCTGATCAAGCAGAAAGGTCTCCTATAGCTTGGACCATCTATGTTGATGGGGTCTCGGGCAGAAACTCCTTAGGAGCAGGAGTAGTTTTGATTAATCCAAATGGCATCAAGCTTGATCAAACAGTCAAATTCTCTTTTCCAGTTAACAATAATCAAGCGGAGTACAAAGCTTTGTTGGCAAGCTTGAAGCTTGAAGGAGAACTCGGGATTGATCACGTTCACATAAAGACTGATTCAATGGTAATGGTGTCGCAAAGTCCTCGGCAACTTTGAGACCAGAGAGCCTATCCTGAAGAAATATCTTGCTCTCATCAAGATAGAAATTGGCAAGTTCAAAGGTTTCACCATTTAGCATATTCCAAGATCAGAAAATGAAGAAGCAGATGTTCTTGCAAAATATGGACTTCCGTCAGGCGGAACAACTTCTGAACTCTTCCGCCCGGTAGTGGATGAGGAAGAATTAATGCAGATTGATCAACGCTCCTCCTGGATGGATCCACTCATTCTTTATCTATCAATGGGAAACTTCCATCCATCAATCATGGGCAAGAAAGAGTTCAAAATAAAAGCAGCTTACTATTACTTGGTATCAGGTGTCCTTTACAGAAAAACCATCCTGTCTACAATGGCAAGATGTCTTTCAGAAGAGGCAGCTCCTACTATTCTTCATGAAGTTCATACTGGTGAGTGTGGAAGTCACTCGGAGCAAGGACTCTAGAAAGAAGGATCATGCGGTAGGGTTATTTCTGGCCTACAATGAAGAAAGATTCTGAAACATATGCAAATAAATGTGTTCAGTGCCAAAAGTTTGCTCCACTTCAACATCAGTCAGCCCAGTTGCTCAGATCAATCACAACACCTTGGCCCTTTGTCGTGTGGGGAATGGATCTCCTTGGTCATTTTCTCATGGCAAGCGGGCAACGGCTAGAAAACAAAAACTAAAGATAGCACTTGATCTAGAATCCCATTTGATCTAGAATCCCATTCAATCGGAATATAAATTGAAGGTAAACTAAAACTAAAGCTAGAAAACAAACAAAAAGATAGCACTTGATCTAGAATCCCATTGGATTAAAATGAACCTTCATAAACATAAAGTACGCAAGACTCTTAAATTTCTCACTCGACCGTGGAAGTTCCTAAGTACAAAAGCGTCTCTCTCGAGCTCATGCTTTTGACTAACCTTAGGTTGATCGATTAAGACCTCTCGGCCAATCGAAACCCCTAAGCTTGCATTAGGCGGTGAACCACTCTATTGGATTTGACTCCAATCCGGAGGATTTATGTCGTCCTCTCTCGAGGAGTGCATGCAACTCCTTTTATCTTTGTGTGATCTACTCGTATCCGCAACCTCTCGGTCATTTAGGATACGGATCTTGGATCGAAAAACATATCCGTGAAATATGAATTCGACGAAATATAAATCAAAGATAAATCGTTAGCGAGCAAAATTAAGAACAAGACATTTGATAAAGAAAAGAAGAGTTTATTTTATTCCAAGCTTCATCATGATCAAGTACTTATGGAAATTTAACTACTAATAATTGAAAAGTACATTCTATCACTAAGAAATAAAAGAGTACAATTGCATGAAAAGAAAAATCTAAAATATATTGCAAATAAAATAAAATTGCATAAAATAAAACTAACTCTAAAGATATCCTGAAAATAAGCCACCCAACCCGATTTTCAACCTCAATGGTGGACTCTCCTCATCATTCCCCCTTGGCCATTATTTATAGGAAAAAAAAGAAAGGATGAAAGACACATGAAAGTTTGGAAGGCCAAGGGTAAGAGGAGGAAAATAAAGTGGTAATAATAATTAAATATTATTGAAATATATGATAAAACAACCGAATTAAATGAGGGAGTTTCATAGTTTATAAAGAGGAGATGAATGGTGGAAATAATTACTAAAATTAAAATGGAGTTGAAACATCAAATATTTATCAAATATTTAAGAGGAGGTAAATGGAGGGAAGAGATAATGAAGAAGAATATAAAGTTGGTGATTTCATAGAATAAAGAGGAGCTAGCGGTTTCTTGGAGAAATGAAGATGGGAAGTAAATGGTTATAGTAATAATAATAATAATTAAGTGCATGTATTTAACTGTGGCAGTTTTTAGAGAGAGAAAGGGGTGGTGATGTAGGTTGTATGATGAGATGGGGGCTTTGACATGAAAAGGTGACGACGATGGCGTTGTGCATGAGAATGATGAAAATAGTTGAATGTCGAAGACTTGCTTGGCACCGGTCATTTTGAGAGTTGGCGATGATGGCATGGAAGCATAAATGCATAATAATATATTTGTCATGAGCTTGCATGAAGAAGAGCTGAATGGGTAGTTGCGACGTGAACGCTTGATCGGCTTGAACGAGTGCAGCGAGACTTTGACTTGGTTTCATGTAGACTACATGAATTGCTCGGCCAACGTGACGACTTCGGTAAATATTTCTTTTGCAAACGTCGGGAGCGCGACCACGTTAATAAACCTACAAAAATAAATATACATTAAATTAGTAAACTAAAATACAAAATAAATGATTTATAAATAAAAATACCTAAATTATTATTAATTTTATATTAATTATTAAACTAAAATAAATACTAAAAAATAGTTATAAATCCTGCAAAAATAAATAAGACTTAAATTTTTTAACAGATATCAAAAAGATATAATTTATTAACCAGAATAAATAACATATGATTAATTAAAACTAAATATTAAACTAAATATTTTAGTAAAAATACGCGTAAATATTACTTATCACTAGGGCTATGGGGAAGACAAGCATACAGAAAATAAATATGCATTTAAACAAAATTACCTGGAGGAAATAATCCTGGGTAGCGTTTTTGCATCAACTCCACCGGCTCCCAGGTAAACTCCTCCTTCCCATGATTGGACCATTGTACCTTCACCAAGGGAACACTTTTACGGCGCAATATTCTTGTCTCCTTGTCCACAATCCGCATCGGCTCTAGTCGCACAGACCTGTCCGAAGCCACTGCACCATCAGTAGTGGGAATATATTGATCGGGCCGCAACAATGCCTTTCAAAGCGACGACACATGGAACACGTCGTGGAGATTATCTAGTTCTGGTGGTAACTCTAACCGATAGGCCAACGTGCCTATCCTTTCCAAAATAGTATAACGTCCAACATATCTTGGGATGAGCTTTTTCACACCACGAACCCGTGACACTCCATGCATCGGCCGGATCTTCAGAAACACCTTATCTCCCACTTGAAACTCCACCATTCGGTGCTTTGCATTATAATACTTCGCCTGTTGACTTTGAGCCTCCAACATACGATCTCGTATCAGCCTAACCACTGCATCGGTATCATCAATATACTCAATACCCAAGGTCTTCGGGTGTTCATCTTGCACCCAAGACAAGGGGGTTCTACCCCTTCTACCATAAAGCACTTCATGAGGTGCCATACCGATGCTCTCCTGATGACTGTTGTTGTAGGAGAATTTCACCAGTGGTATGAGTCTTTCCCATGGCTCACCCCTATCCAACACCCATAATCTCAGCAGATCCTCCAATGTCCTAATGGTCCTTTCAGACTGCCCGTCCGTTTGAGGATGAAATGCGGTGCTGAAGGTAAGGCGTGAGCCCAAATTCGCCTGTACCGCCTTCCACTCCTTGGAAGTAAAGCGACCATCACGGTCAGAAATGATCGTCTTAGGCACGCCGTGATATCGTACAAACTGCTCCACGAAGAGGCGTACCAAGACGTCCACGTGAGCCTCTTTCTTCATGGGAATGAATCAGGCTACTTTTGTCATCCGATCAACAATAACCCACACCGAATCATTCCCGGAGCGTGAGCGAGGTAGCCCATGGACAAAGTCCATGGAGATATCCTCGAACTTCCATTCGGGGATGGGCAACGACTGCAACAAACCACCGAGATTCTTGCATTCAGCCTTCACTCTTTGACAGGCTTCACAATGAGTAACATAATACCGGACATCCTTCTTCATTCCCGGCCAACACATGGTCTTCCACAAACCGGCGTACATCTTAGCAATACCCGGGTGCACTGAATATTGAGAGCTATGTGCATCTCTCAAGATATCCTCCCGGATTTTACCGCCCTTGGGAATGTAGAGCCGGCCGCGAAAGTAAACGAGGCCGTCTTTGAGTGTATACTCGTCGGTAGTTCCTTCTTCTATTGATTTAATTGCCGGGGCCAAAGCTGCATCCATTCCTTGCTCCACCCGAATCCGGTCCCGAATATCACAAATTATGCTCATGCTTGCCAAAAATTATGTATACTCTGCCAAAGGAGCCTTGAATATCAAGGTAATATCGATCTCTTCGATCATCCGAGCCAACTCCATGCTCATCAACCGAGACTCTGGGCTAGAGCCTGGCACTTTTCTACTCAACGCATCAACCACCTAGTTCACCTTTCCTGGGTGGTAGTTCATGGTAAACTCATAGTCGTATAGAAATTCTAACCTCCGTCATTGCCTCAAGTTCAACTCCTTCTGTGTATGAACATACTTCAAGTTTTTATTATCTGAAAGGACCTTGCAGTGTACGCCGTATAGATAGTGCCTCCAAACCTTCAAGGTGAACACCACTGCTCCCAACTCCAAATCGTGAACCGGGTAATTGATTTCAGGCTTCTTTAGTTGCCTTGAAGCATAAGCAATCACATGCCCGTGCTGCATCAATACCGCTCCCATCCCTTGATATGACACGTCCGTGTAGACTTGAAATCCTTCCTTCCCAGATGGAAGTGCGAGGATGGGGGCGGAGGTAAGTCTATCCTTCAACTCTTGAGATGCCGCTTCACATTGAGGTGTCCACTCAAATGGCACACCCTTCTTCGTCAAGGAGGTAAGAGGAAGGGCAATCTTGGAGAACCCTTTTACGAACTTGCGGTAGTACCCGACAAGTCCAAGAAAACTCCGTACGTCGGAAGCCGATTTCAAGGGCGACCATTCCTTCACGGCACGCACCTTGGCCGGATCCACCGCCAGTCCAGCTCCACTGATTACATTGCCTAAGAAGGCATCCTCTTTGAGCCAAAATTCACATTTGCTGAACTTGGCGAACAAAGCATGCTCTTTTAATTTCTTCAGAACCAAGGACAGGTGCTCAGTATGCTCCTCCTCCATCTTTGAGTAGACCAGTATATCGTCGATGAAGACGATGACGAAGACATCTAAATAGGGTTCGAATACCTTCATTAGGCTCATGAAAGCCGAAGGGGCTTTTGTGAGCCCAAACGGCATTACCGTGAACTCATACAAACCATATCTTGAACTGAAGGCCATCTTCTGGATGTCCTCCTCCTGTATCCTCAACTGATAGTATCCTGAGCGCAAGTCCAGCTTAGAAAACCAATGCGCTCCCACTAGTTGATCGAACAACTTATCGATCAGAGGTAGCAGATAAGTGTTCCGCACCGTCAGCCGGTTGAGTTCCCGATAGTCTCTGCACAAGCGCAGGGTTCCATCCTTCTTCTTCACAAACAATACAGGTGCTCCCCAGGGTGACGAGCTGGGGCGAACGAACCCTGACTCCACCAATTCTTGCAATTGAACTCTAAACTCCGCGAGTTCCTTCGGGGCCATTCGGTAAGGGGCCTTGGATACAGGCTTGGCGCCCGGTACTAGATTTATCCGGAAATAGACTTCTCTATGAGGGGGTAACCCTGGTAGTTTCTCTGGAAACACCTAGGTGAAGTCCCGCACTACCCGAACATCTTTTACATCCAATGCTACCTCCTTCAATTCAAACCAGATCATGAAGACCTCATCCCCTTTCATATGGGCCTTTACAGCCTGAACTGAAGATAAGAGCATACGGGGTGCAAAATTAATACCTTGGAAGATAACGTCGGTGTCCCCATGTCTCAAATAGATCTTCTTCTCCGCACAGTCGATCCTCGCGAAGTGCCAATTCAACCACGCCATGCCCAAAATGATGTCGAACTCCGGCATCTTCAGGACCGTGGCCGGCCTATCGAAAGCCCTTCCTTCAATAAATATCTCAAATTCGCACTTGGCGGTAGCGATCATCTCCGAGCCGTCCGGGAGGCGCACTCGTCGGGCTATTCCAGAAAAGTATTGTATGCCCTCCATACCTTTAATGAAATCTTCGGACACGAATGAGTGTGAGTCACCAGTATCGAACAGCGCATAGGCCGTCTTCCCACCGATTACCACGGTGCCTAAGTACCAATAACCAAACTCAACCACTAGGTATCTAGTATGTCTTAAACAGTTTAAATTAAACGACAAAAATTGAGAAGGTTAACTGCACATACCAGCTATAACATCCTGGGGATTCCGCTCTTGTGTCATGTCCAGCGCATACACCTGATCCCGGACCGGGCCGGGGTTTCCTCTTGGCGGTCCTCGTCCTCGACCACGCATATATCCCCGTCCTCGTGGGGCTGCTGGAGGGAGAGCAGGAGGGAGAGTAGGAGGGAGAGCAGGACGGATTGCTGAATGTGGCCCGGTTGATTGCACTCGAAACACACCAACCCACGACGCCCCTCAGGTTGCCGGAATTGCTGAGGCTATGGTGGTGGAGGCAGCACGGCCGGATGCTGGATTGGGTGCTCCACTATATAATTTCGATGGAAACGCCATCCACCCCTCTGATATCCCCCTCCTCCTCTACGATCCTGTCTCCTCCTATTGCTCGAACCGGCCTCCATAACGCCTTCTGCAGGCCTGTAAG
The DNA here is from genome assembly GCA_039583875.1 of Platanthera guangdongensis. Lineage (NCBI taxonomy): Eukaryota > Viridiplantae > Streptophyta > Magnoliopsida > Asparagales > Orchidaceae > Platanthera > Platanthera guangdongensis. The sequence goes on from CM077154.1 coordinate 69,791,219, forward strand.
ATATGGTACCTAAACACCTAGAGGGGGGGGGTGAATAGGTGACCTAATCCTTTTTCTAACTTTGTTGGCAGTCAAACAGTTATATCACAGATTTCTAACAAGTCAATTTCAGCAATCAACAATAATCAAACAAACACAGATCATCCACAGCACAAACACAGCACAGCACACAGTGATTTATAGTGGTTCCCCAAGATCTGGGTACATCCACTTTCCCCCTTCGCCTATCTAGCAGTGTACTAGATTCAGCCTAACTTCTCCACTGTCTCAGAACCCAAATTGGTTCCTACCTCAAGCCCAAAGCCTTGCACTCAGCTTTATCCCAAAGCCTACACTCAGCCAATCAAGGCCTACACTCAGAGATCTATATCTCCTACACTCAGGCTAACATGCCCTACCCTCAGCCTTTATAAATATAGGCTTACAATCACTCAGATCCAATGGATCTTACAAGTTACAAATGTAATACAGAAAATGACTCTACAACTCAGAATTACAGGAGGGGAGTTGAGAGATTCTTGATGAGTTCTTGGAAGAACTCAGCTGGATTCACCCTGACTTAGCTTTCTTCAAAGCTTCTTGAGTATAACTGAATAAGGCTGAATCCTCTGCAGTTGTTCCTTAACCTCTGCCACTTAAGACCCAGAACTGAATCTGAATCCTTCTTCTCAGCCTAGTTCCTGAGGCTGATTACTTGGAAGGAGCCCTCTCTCTCCAAATTCTTAGATCTGCAAGATCTTCTTGTGTTTATTCTCTGTGTACCACTTTACAGATTACTTGAATAATCTGAACAATTACTTTGATTATTCTCACTTCTAATACCACAACCACAGTTTCTGTAAACTGTGGGTGCCTATTTATAGGCTTTCTTCATAGTAACCGGCTGGTCCGGTTCATAACTGACTTTTGACATCTCTGAAAGTTGCTGTAGACCGGCTGGATCGGCAGCTGTCATGTCAACCAGTCACTTCTTGAAAATCTCTATCTGTCTAATAGTGTCGAGACTTTCTGTCTCTAAGTGTCGACACTTATAGTCCAAGTGTCGACACATGTTGTGTAAGTGTCGACACAAGTCTACAAGATGTCGACACATTTCCTTATATGTCTCGACACAGATTCTTCTGCATGTGTCGACACTGAAATTGAGTGTCGACATAAGTACTTGATCTTCTATCTTCAACTGTATTCTTCTAAGTGTCGACACATCTCCTTTGTGTCGACACAACTTCTTGTGTTGAATCTGTCAAGTGTCGACACTGCTTCTAGGTGTCGACACATAGTCTTTTATGTTGATTCTTACTGAGTGTCGACACAGCTCCTTGTGTCGACACATCTTCTTCTTGTTGAGATATCAGCTGAGTGTCGACACATTCCCTTAGTGTCGACACTTGTACTTAGAATAATTTGCTGTTCTTTCTGTTCTTGGCTAAGTGTCGACACAGCTCCTTGTGTCGACACTTTCTTCAAGTGTTGAGTCTTTAGCTGTGTGTCGACACATTGTTCTGAGTGACGACACATACTTCATATGTTGACTCTTCTGTTGAGTGTCGACACATTGTGTCGAGTGTCGACACTTACATCAAATGCTGACTCTTCTGCATAGTGTCGACACATTGTGTTGAGTGTCGACACTTGTACTTAAACTCTGTACACTTTTGCTGAGTGTCGACGCAGCTTCAAGTGTCGACACTTTCTGGTGTAGACACTGCTCCTCTAGGTGTCGACACTTCTGCTAAGTGTCGACACTGCTTCTCTGTATTCTTCTTCACTGAGTGTCGACACAGCTCCTTGTGTCGACACTTTATGTCTGGTGTCGACTCTGCATCCCAGGTGTCGACACAATGACTCCAAGTGTCGACACTGCTTGTCTGGGTGTCGATACATACTTTCTCAAGTGTCGACACTTTCCCTCTGGGTGTCGACATATGGACTTAGAAACTTTTTGCTTCAGTCCAGTGATTTCTTAACCTGCACAAATAACTCAAACATACATCAAATACATTATGATGTATATCATTGAGTTGGGTGAGGCTTCTTCAAATCAGGTACATTTGACCAATGTACCCAACAATCTTCCCCTATTTGGAGAAGTCATAACCCTTAGTCAATGATATACACCACTCATAATTAAAAAATTATAAAATGATGTAAAGCAGGATTATGTCAACAGGGTAAACTTAAACATGTAATAATGCACACATGTATACACATTCATCATTGCAGAACAAACAAGAAATAGACACATTCTTCTGAACAATCATGAAATATATTTATCATATATTGTTCTAACATTTTTCTAATATATCTTCAATGATTTACAAAAATGTTTATATGTAAAAGATTACAACATTCTTCAAGTCTATTCTTAGTTTAGTTCTGGTCAGGTTCTTTAATAACAATTCCTTTGCCAGGTTGGACTTGAGCTTTGACAGCAGCAGCAGCAGGCTTAGTATCAGCAGGCTTCTTGCCTTTGAGATCTTTCTTCTTGAGTTCTTCAGCCTTGATTTTCTGCCTCTCAAAATAATGATAGGGCTTAGGAAAGTACTTGCTAGGCTCCACTGCAGTAGGAGGTAGCTTTCCTAACTTAGCCTTTCTTCTGTACTGGACAATGGCTTCCTGCCTGATCTCATGCTTCCTCCATTCTGCTTCTGAGAACCACTTGTTCCTGTCATTCATGTTGTCTTTGGCAGCTTTCCAGGCAGTTAGAATTATATTCCTAGAGGTAGGGCTCCACTGTTCAAAATCTGGCTTTTGTTCTACTAGTTCCCTAAACCTCTTCTTTGACAGCCTTGTCTCTTCTTCTTTTTCTAATGCCTCTTGCATAGCTGCAGTAATAGGTTGAACAACCTTTTCCAGAACAACATTTGACTTTCCTGCAGGTGGGCTATACATTGTGCTGACATCTGCATGAATCATTTCAAAATCTGGAGGTGGATAAATCACTTGAGCTACCTCTGGTTGCTCACCTCCAAGATATGCACTTTGAATCACTGATTCAGCAACATTATCATCATCACAGAGTGGAGGATAGCCTAGAGTAGCTCTGATGGAGTTAGAGATCCATTTGGCATGGTCAGAGCTAGCCTTGACTAATACTCTCTCCCCCTTTATGACTTCTTGGGCCACATGGTCTCTTACATCATCCTTTTGAAATCTAATCTGACTATCCAAATACCTGATTCCATCTTTAAAGTAAGGTTTAAGCTTTGTAAGCTGTTCTGAGATGGCTTTCTGGGAATCCTGTATTGCAGTCTTTACAGCTTGGATGTCTTCTTGGAAAACTTTGTCAAAGCCAGCCTTAACATCAGCAGATGTAGAAGATTCAGCAGTCTTATTCTTCAATTCAGTGACTATAGCATTGTGGGAGGCAGTCAAATTATCATTCATTCTTAACTGATTCTCCAGCACATATCCTTGTTTTAATGCTATATCATCTACCTGAGTCTTGATCTTCTCATGGTGAGTAGCCAAATAGACTACTGCATTCCCACCCTTGTGGAAGCAGTCAGTCATTTCTTTCTTGTTGAGATTCATCTCAAACCTTATAGATTTTATATCTTGAGCAAGATCAAACTTTAATGATCTGTGCCCTGCATCAACATAAGCCTCTATGGCTTTCCTTTGTTCATCCATTTTGATCTGTAGTGCAATCAGTAAAGCACTATAGTCAGCAGTTGGAGCTTGCTGAACTATAGGCTGTGGGGCAATGGATTGTAGGGCTTTCTTGTAGCTCTGACTTCTTCTCTTGAATACAAAGAGTTTCTTCTTTTTAGCCCTAGCACTCTCCTTATCTTCAGAGGCAGAGGTGCTTGCAATATCAACTCTATTCTTAGGGCTCTCTGGTTTTTCAGCTTGCACATCAAGTGCTTTCTCATTTTCCAGCCTAATAGGCTCTTCTAGAATTTCCATGTGCTCCCCCTCAGCAGCAGCAGTCTTATCTTCAGCATCAGCAACCTTGTCCATATCAAAGTCCTCTTGATCTAGATTTAAGAATAAATCCTCCATTGTATATTCAGGTTGAGATGGAGCTGGAGACAGTCGTTGCTCTTCAATCACTGATTCAGGTACCACTCCTTGTTCAGCAGATTTGTCTTCTAAAACAACATCTGGAACTTGACTGTCTAGCTGAGTTTGTTGATGGACATCAGACAAATTAGCATCTTCTATAATATAGTCTAAAGTTTTTAAGTCAGTGAGTACCTCTTGGATAATGATGGTGGCCTGCTCACTGTCCAGAGTAGATGGTTCTTCTACTGCTGGAAGCTTCCCCTGGCTGTGATCCCTATGGATGGGGCTAGCTTGAGGCATCTCCCCCTGGATCTCAGCTACATCTTGAGCAGGAGGGGTCTTGACTACTGTCTCCTCTTCTTGCTCATCAGGTGTGAACACCACCTGTTCTTCACTTTCAGAACTGCTTGAGGACTCTTGGGCCACAACAGCAGTTTTCCTCTTCTTCCTGGGAGGTGTGATTTTCTCAGTAACTTGCTTCTCAGGGGTAGGCATATCCTTTGACAGCACCCTTTCCCACCTAGACAAGATCCTCATATCCATTTTTCTCATATGATTGATCTTGCTACCTGCAGCAGTGCTCATTACCTCTGGTATTGTACCAGCCAGGTAGAGACTTATAATTCTGCCCAGATTGGGCTTCTTCAGACTTTCCTTGATCTTTTCATAGATGACCATTGACCAATCTGTTTTTAGGGTGAAGATGATTCTTGTCATGATATTGAACATTGAGGCTGACACCCTGTCATGCCCTCCAGGTTTACTGAGAATGACCTTTCCCACAATTTCAGACAGAAATTTTCCTTGACTGTTCATGCCTTTTCTGTTAAAGACAGAACCTATCTTCATCTTAGAATCAAGACCACACCAGACCAAAGCTTCCCTGGTCTTGGATGTAGAAACTTCTTCTTCTTCTTGAGTCTTAGGTAGCTGAAGTACCTTTCTCAGACTTTTGGGTGATACCTTGACCTTGGTTCCATGCACTCTGGATTTGATTCTGTATCCAGAGTCATCCACAGTTGCTCTAGTAAGGAATTCAAGCACTTCCTTCTTCCATATCTTGGTTGGTTCTGAAACCAAGTATTCTAGTCCTGAATCGCTGACTAGGGTAACCACTGACTTGATATCTTGATCGCCATCGTCGAATGCGCCGCGCACAAGTTCGTAGCCTTCATTGACGTTTTCCTCGAGCTTGGGAGCCATTAGGGTTTGGAGAATTAGGCTTGAGAAAAGAGAAATGTCGACACAAGAGTTTTGGTCTCGAAACTTTGAAAGCGTGTCGACAATCAAAGACAGAACCCTATTTATACCTTCTAATTTTGAAGATGAACAGGCGGGACAGCTAGCTAAACATGTGTCGACACTAGCACTAAGTGTCGACACAGACTTATAATGTCTCGACACATACGTGTCGACAAAAGTTAAGTCAACAGATTTTAGGTGTCGACACATGGTTATGTGTCGACACAACATAACTCGACACATGGTCGAGACTTTACTTAGAAAATTCTGAGTAAAACATAAGTGTCGACACCTACTTGACATGTGTCGACACCTACTTGACATGTGTCGACACTATCATTCTGAAGTGTCGACACCAACATCCTTGATGTGTCGACACATTTTTCCTGAAGTGTCGACACTTTTATTCTGTGTCGACATAGACTTGTCTATGTGTCGACACCTTTTGACTTAGCCAATTTTCTATTCTGTAAACTTAGTCTAAGTTTATCATTCCTAGTTCAATTTTGAATCTATTGAACTTAGCTTCTTCTAGGGGCTTAGTGAACATGTCAGCTATCTGATTATCAGTTTTAACATATTCAAGTGCAATATCATTTCTTTCTACATGTTCTCTAAGAAAGTGATACTTAATCTCAATATGTTTTGTTCTACTATGAGATACAGGGTTGTTAGCTATTGAAATAGCACTTGTAGAATCACAGAAGAGTGGAGTTCTACTTACCTGAAATCCATAGTCCACTAGCTGATGTTGAATCCATAGAAGTTGAGCACAGCAACTTCCTGCAGCCACATACTCTGACTCAGCTGTGGAGATAGCCACACTAGTCTGCTTTTTGCTGCTCCATGAAATTATTCTTCCACCTAGGAATTGACAGGTTCCAGTTGTGCTCTTTCTATCCTCTTTGCATCCTGCAAAGTCTGCATCTGAATAACCTGTTAGATCAAAATCTCCATTCCTGGGGTACCAGAGGCCTAGATAGGGAGTGCCCTTTAGATATCTCAAAATTCTCTTGACTGCAGTCAAGTGAGACTCTTTAGGGCAGGCTTGATACCTGGCACAAACACATGTAGCATACATAATGTCAGGCCTACTTGCAGTCAAGTATAGTAAGGAGCCAACTATCCCTCTATACAAGGTTTCATCTACAGATTTCCCTGCATCATCCTTGCTAAGAGACATACTTGACCCCATAGGAGTCTTCATGGTACTGGATGAATCCATACCATATTTCCTTATGAGTTCTAGTGTGAACTTGGACTGACATATGGACAAGCCACTTTCAGTCTGTTTAACTTGGAGACCCAAGAAAAACTTTAGCTCTCCCATACTACTCATCTCAAATTGACTTTGCATAAGCTTTGCAAACTTTTTGCAAAGGCTACTTTCAGTAGACCCAAATATAATGTCATCTACATATATTTGGACAAGTATGACTTTGCCTCTAGATTCCCTAAGGAATAGAGTCTTATCTATTTTCCCCCTTGTGAACTTGTTCTCAATGAGGAAACTAGATAGGGTTTCATATCAAGCTCTAGGAGCTTGTTTTAACCCATACAATGCTTTCCTAAGTCTATAGACATAATGAGGTTGAGTTGGATCAACAAAACCTGATGGCTGCTCCACATAGACTTCTTCTTTCAAATTACCATTTAGGAATGCTGACTTGACATCCATTTGGTATACCTTGAATCCTTGATAGGTTGCATAGGCCAAGAACATTCTTATGGCTTCCAGTCTGGCTACTGGAGCAAAGGTTTGATCAAAATCAATACCTTCTTCTTGCCTATATCCTTTAGCAACCAGTCTTGCTTTATTCTTAATGATGACCCCTTGTTCATCTAACTTATTTCTGTAGATCCACTTAGTTCCTATAACATTGTGGTCTTTAGGTTTAGGAACCAGTTCCCAAACCTTGCACCTTTTGAACTGATTAAGTTCTTCTTGCATAGCTTGAGTCCACTGTGGATCTTGTATAGCTTCTTCAAATTTCTTAAGTTCTATTTGAGACAGAAAACTAGAATATACTGCAGCATTCTGATTTCTGCTCCTTGTCTGAACTCCTTGTCTTGGATCTCCAATAATCAGCTCTACTGGATGATCTCTTAGATGCCTGTTGGCTGGTGGCATCCCAACTTCAGGTTGAACTTCTTCAGCATCTGCATCATGCTGTACTTCTTGTATTTCTTCAGCTATTGGCACATGTAGTTCTCCCCCTGGACAACTGCTTTTGCCTTCTACTTGCTGTCTTGCAGCAGGCATCTCTTCTATAGTAAGCTTGTCCAATTTCTTTGTCAAACCTGTGGGGCTGCATACATTGCTAGACAACTCATTGTTAATAAGTTTTGTCTCATCAAAAACTACATGCACAGTCTCCTCTACAACTTGTGTAGTCAAGTTGTATACTCTATAAGCCTTACTATTGTTGTTGTACCCAACAAAAATTCCCTCTTGGGACTTGCCAGCAAACTTAGTTATGTAAGACTTCCCATTATTAAGTATGAAGCATTTGCAACCAAAGATCCTGAAATAGGATAGATTTGGTTTCCTGCCTTTCACAACTTCATAGGGGGTCTTATTTAGCCTTTTAGTGATGGTAGCCCTATTTATAACATGGCATGCAGTGTTAACTGCTTCAGCCCAGAAATACTCTAGCAGTGAAGTATCACTAAGTAGGGTTCTACCAGCCTCTATCAAGGTTCTATTCTTCCTCTCAGCAATGCCATTTTGCTGAGGTGTTCTAGGTGAAGAGAATTCTTGAAATATCCCAAAGTCTTCACATAGTTTTGTCATGCTTTCAGATTGAAACTCAGTACCATGGTCACTTCTAATTTTGACCACAGTACTATTTAGTTCATTCTGAATTTGCTTGACAAAGCTGTAGAAGACACTAGGTGTTTCAGATTTCTGCCTTAAGAAGAACACCCAGGAAAACCTTGAGTAGTCATCAACAACTACAAAGGTATAGACCTTCCTACCTAAGCTGTGAACTGGCATTGGACCAAAGAGATCCATATGCAAGAGGTATAAACATCTCACAACATCTTTGTTATCTATGCTTCTAAAGGTGGATTTAGTCTGCTTGCCCTTTTGACAAGCTGAGCAAATGCCATATTTAACACACTTAACTTGAGGACCATTCCTCACTAACTCTTTGCTAAAGAGTTTGCTAATAGTCTTGTAGTTAAGATGAGCTAGCCTCTTGTGCCACTTGACACAATGAGAGACTGTCTCATCAGCTACAAGACAAACAGGAGAACCATTGTTCTCAATCATAATGTCTAGACAGTAGACATTCCTCTTTCTATATCCTGTCAAAATGATCTCTTGATCACTTGACCTCTTGATATGACAACCATTTTTAACAAATGAGATGTCATACCCTACATCACTTAACTGACTTATACTTATAAGGTTGTGTTTCAACCCTTTAACATAAGCCACTTGAGTAATGGTAACAAGGTTTGAAGAAATGTTACCAAACCCTTTGATGATTCCTTTTTCAGAACCACCAAAGGTCACTTTAGGACCATTTTTGATTGGAATATAGTCCTTCAGTAGTCCCCTAGTTCCAGTCATATGTCTGGAACATCCACTGTCCAAGTACCATGTAGGGGTATGGCCACTTGGTCTCACCTGCAAAACAAATTAATGAACCTTAGAACCCAAAGTAAACTTGGGTCCTTGGTGATTGTTAGTTTGCAACATGACACAGCTACCTACTGGCTTTCCACCAGGTAACTTGCTACTCCCTTTGGCACTTGCATTGTGCCAACAATCCAAGGCAAAGTGGCCAACCTTGCCACAACACTAACATTCAAACTTATTGTACCTTTGCTTAGGTACAGACTTTGCTGTCTTAACTGCAGCTGACTTATTGAATGTTGGGGCCTTGCCCTTGGGCTTGGACTGATCCTGAACAGTCCTGGCAGGTTTAACAAAACCCAGTCCAGCCTTACCTTTGTGATGAGTAAAATCATCAATCAAAGGTAGAACTGATTTAGGCTTTGAAAACTTTGCAATCAGTTCTCTCTCTTTCTGAAGATTTGTCTCCAGTTTCTTAATTTGATCATTCTTAAATGTGATAGTACCCATCTGAATCACTGTAATGTATTTCAGCCTAGCTACCTCATTCAGTTTTTGATCAAATTGCTTCTCAAATTCTGTTGCAGCAGCCTTGAGATCAGCAATCTCCTTTGCCTGACTTTTGGCAAGGGACTTGCTTTTCTTATAAGCCTGTAACAACACCTTATATTCATCTATGAGCTGATGAATATCATCCTCAGACTCAGAACCACTTCCATCATTTGATGAAGATGATTCTGATTCTGAACTAGAACAAGAAACTGAACTTAGAGTTGGACTTTGTACCTGACTAGGTCCTGGCTGCTCCAGGATTTTGGTACTCTTAGTCAATGCCATCAGTCCTTGGCACTGGCAGTCTTCTTGTTCATAAATTGACTCCAAGATATGCATAAATTCTTCTTCTTCTTGTTCATCAAATAGCTCTATGTAGGCTTCAGCATCAGTATCAGTGTCTGAAGAAGAAATATCTGAAAGAGTCTTCTCATTCTTGACAACAAAAGACTTCTCTTTCTTCCCTTTGAGGTGAGACTTTTTCCTGTCACTGGATTCTTTTCTTTTCTCAGGACAATCAGCAATGACATGACCCTGTCTATTACAGCAGTAGCACACAATCTTTGATCCAGTTGCTTTTCTTATCTTTGTCTTTTTCCTGTCCTTCTTTGAAGGCTTTTTCTCCTGATTCAAGACTTCTTTTCCCTTGTAAGTAGATGGTCTGGACCTCCACTGTTTCTTCTTCAGGAATTTCTGAAAGTGTCTAGTGAAGGAAGCAAACTCTTCATCACTTTCACTGCTTGTAGACTTTGTACTGACAGACTCTTCTGACTCAGATTCAACTACCTCTGGAGGTGGAGTTGATGACTTAGTCCTGCATTTTCTGGGAACTTCTGTCTTGAAAGCAACAGTCCTTTCCTTGTGCTCAGTCCTAGTAGATTTCTCCTCCTCTTTCCTCACTGTCAGCTGCATCTCATATGACAATAACTTGCCAAACAGTGTAGGAGGAGGAATTTCCCCCAACTTGGCCATTTCTCTTATGGCACAGATCTTGGTGTCCCAATCTTTGGTTAGGGACCTCAGGAATTTGTCATTTAGTTCATAGTTGCTGAAATCTCTTCCATAAGACATGAGTTCATTAACTATTCTATAGAACTTCTTGTAGCATTCAGTGATGCTATCTCCCTTTCCTTGCCTAAAGCTCTCATACTCTTGATTAAGCAAGGACTTCCTATCTTGCCTAACTTCTTCAGAACCTTCCATATAGACAATGAGAGTATCCCACATTTCTTTTGCTGTCTTACAGTGAATTAAGTTCTGAAAAGTGGCATCATCAATGGCACTAACTATTATGTTCTGTGCCCTCTTATCCATGGTTGCTAGGACAATCTCATCCTTGGTCATCTCAGAGAAATCCTTTGGAGTCCTCTGATTTGCATCCAATACTGAAATCTTCATTGGCACATAAGGCCCTTCCTTAACTGTAATGTAGATTCTAGGGTCAGAGGCTTCCATAAATAGCCTTACCCTCTCTTTCCGGATCCCAAAAATTTCCTTTCTGCAAATAGGTAATTTCATGGAACCCAATTCTTTATGATTTTCAAAAGAACCCATGATTCTTGATTTTCTTGAAGCTGTTTTCTGACTTAGACTGTTTCTGCCAAACAGGATCTCCTTAGACTGTTAGTCCTTGTTTTGAGGAACCTGGCTCTGATACCACTTGTAAGATATGGTACCTAAACACCTAGAGGGGGGGGGGGGTGAATAGGTGACCTAATCCTTTTTCTAACTTTGTTGGCAGTCAAACAGTTATATCACAGATTTCTAACAAGTCAATTTCAGCAATCAACAATAATCAAACAAACACAGATCATCCACAACACAAACACAGCACAACACACAGTGATTTATAGTGGTTCCCCAAGATCTGGGTACATCCACTTTCCCCCTTCGCCTATCTAGCAGTGTACTAGATTCAGCCTAACTTCTCCACTGTCTCAGAACCCAAATTGGTTCCTACCTCAGGCCCAAAGCCTTACACTCAGCTTTATCCCAAAGCCTACACTCAGCCAATCAAGGCCTACACTCAGAGATCTATATCTCCTACACTCAGACTAACATGCCCTACCCTCAGCCTTTATAAATATAGGCTTACAATCACTCAGATCCAATGGATCTTACAAGTTACAAATGTAATACAGAAAATGACTCTACAACTCAGAATTACAGGAGGGGAGTTGAGAGATTCTTGATGAGTTCTTGGAAGAACTCAGTTGGATTCACCCTGACTTAGCTTTCTTCAAAGCTTCTTGAGTAGAATTGAATAAGGCTGAATCCTCTGCAGTTGTTCCTTGACCTCTGCCACTTAAGACCCAGAACTGAATCTGAATCCTTCTTCTCAGCCTAGTTCCTGAGGCTGATTACTTGGAAGGAGCCCTCTCTCTCCAACTTCTTAGATCTGCAAGATCTTCTTGTGTTTATTCTCTGTGTACCACTTTACAGATTACTTGAATAATCTGAACAATTACTTTGATTATTCTCACTTCTAATACCACAACCACAGTTTCTGTAAACTATGGGTGCCTATTTATAGGCTTTCTTAATAGTAACCGGCTGGTCCGGTTCATAACTGACTTCTGACATCTCTGACAGTTGCTGTAGACCGGCTGGATCGGCAGCTGTCATGTCAACCAGTCACTTCTTGAAAAACTCTATCTGTCTGATAGTGTCGAGACTTTTTGTCTCTAAGTGTCGACACTTATAGTCCAAGTGTCGACACATGTTGTGTAAGTGTCGACACAAGTCTACAAGATGTCGACACATTTCCTTATATGTCTCGACACAGATTCTTCTGCATGTGTCGACACTGAAATTGAGTGTCGACACAAGTACTTGATCTTCTATCTTCAACTGTATTCTTCTAAGTGTCGACACATCTCCTTTGTGTCGACACAACTTCTTGTGTTGAATCTGTCAAGTGTCGACACTGCATCTAGGTGTCGACACATAGTCTTTTATGTTGATTCTTGCTGAGTGTCGACACAGCTCCTTGTGTCGACACATCTTCTTCTTGTTGAGACATCAGCTGAGTGTCGACACATTCCCTTAGTGTCGACACTTGTACTTAGAATAATTTGCTGTTCTTTCTGTTCTTGGCTAAGTGTCGACACAGCTCCTTGTGTCGACACTTTCTTCAAGTGTTGAGTCTTTAGCTGTGTGTCGACACATTGTTCTGAGTGTTGACACATACTTCATATGTTGACTCTTCTGTTGAGTGTCGACACATTGTGCCGAGTGTCGACACTTACATAAAATGCTGACTCTTCTGCATAGTGTCGACACATTGTGTTGAGTGTCGACACTTGTACTTAGACTCTGCAGACTTTTGCTGAGTGTCGACCCAGCTCCAAGTGTCGACACTTTCTGGTGTAGACACTGCTCCTCTAGGTGTCGACACTTCTGCTAAGTGTCGACACTGCTTCTCTGTATTCTTCTTCACTGAGTGTCGACACAGCTCCTTGTGTCGACACTTTATGTCTGGTGTCGACTCTGCATCCCAGGTGTCGACACAATGACTCCAAGTGTCGACACTGCTTGTCTGGGTGTCGACACATGCTTTCTCAAGTGTCGACACTTTCCCTCTGGGTGTCGACACATGGACTTAGAAACTTTTTGCTTCAGTCCAGTGATTTCTTAACCTGCACAAATAACTCAAACATACATCAAATACATTATGATGTATATCATTGAGTTGGGTGAGGCTTCTTCAAATCAGGTACATTTGACCAATGTACCCAACAAGGCCTCTTGCCACTACTCAAGTGATCCGCCTCCAACCTCTTTGCCATTTCAATACTCTCCGCCAAACTCCCATCCGCTATAAACAAAAGGGACTGCCTTAGGGGATCTTGCAGCCCTTTGTAGAAATGTTTGGCATAACCTCTATCGTCCAACTCGTAAGAGTTCGCAAACCTTGCGAGATGCTAGAATTCCCGCTGGTATTCCGTAACTGATTTTGATCCCTGCTTCAGTAGTAGAATCCTCTGCTCAAGCTCATCTCGGGCCAAAGTAGGAATGAAGTGCTCCAAGAAATCACCCGAAAATTTGCTCCAACTTATCTCTGTATAGACTCGGACATGTAAGGTAGAGCCCATAAGGGACTTCCACCACCTCTTAGCATGTAACTCCAAGGCGGACACTGCCAATGATATGGCCATGTTGGCTGGGCAACGGATACCAGCCAATAGCTCTTCTACTGTGTCGAGCAATTCCTTCGTACATACGGCTGACTCTGTCCCAAGATAGATGATGCGTGTAATACGACAAGCGCACCGGTCGCATAAGTAATAAAGTTTTGCGAGTAAATCCCCAAGTGTCGGTCTCTTGAGGAATGCAATTAGCGTAGAACGGCAACAGTAATGAGAATATCATTAGGAGAGTTAAAAATAGAACAAAAAGAAAATAGCGGACTCGGGAGATTGTGGATGGTTGATCTACTGAACTAGTAAAAACTATGCGGGTCGACGGCACCGCTTCGCAAGGTGAAATGGGTTTGTCGGCCGCTATGCCGAACTTCAGTTGGCGAGTGGAAGGGAAACTAATTGATTGCAGCGTTCTTGTGTGGATTGCAATCGGACAAGACACAGGAATGAAGTGGATGTGGGGTGAGTGAGGCGCATTCACAGACAGAACTCACAAGCATAAGAAGAAACTAATATTCCATTAACTAGAAAGTAAACTTGATGTTCAGGGATGGAAATGTTCATTACACTGCTCAAAATATTCATAACACAGAGGAAGGGGAAGAGGAGTAAACCAAAAGAGAATGAAGATCCACCGCGGGTCGTGGCCGGAGTAGCGAGTTGTCAATCCGCTTCCGGGCTCAGTCCGAGGAGGCTTCCGGTACCAACGATCTGTCACCTCGAAGGCCTTTAAGTCCGTTCTCTAGGTTATCTACTTCACCAACTCTGCAGGAAAGCTTGGAGTTGAAGTCATCAAAGGACGAGGGCTTCGCCGGAGTGTTGGAAGGCTTCAGAGTAAGTGGAAATGGCTTGCCGGCGAAGGTGGAAGTGATGGAGCAGCTGGAGAGGTGAAAAGGCGATTCCCGCGCACTCTCCAATCGCAGCAAATGGCAGGCGTTGACCTAAAATGCGGAGCAGGGCCTTTTATACGGAGGAAGCAGAAGCAGTGCGCACGCTCAGTGGCGCACGACCAGTGGTCGTGCGCACTGTAGGTCGATGATCGTGCGGCTTTTCCAAATAAAACTGCAACCTGGACAAGAAGCATGAGCATAAACGCGCACGAGCAGTGGCGCATGACCAGTGGTCGTGCGCACTATGGCCAGTGCTCGTGCGATTACCGAGATAGGGTTATGAAAAAGGGGGTTTAATGCGCACGACCAGTGGCGCACGACCAGTGGTCGTGCGCAGTAAGTCCAGTGGTCGTGCGCTTACCCAAGCTTATTCAGTTGAAAACGTAGAGTAGTGCGCACGATCGGGGGTGCACGACTAGTGGTCGTGCGCAGTAGATCCCCTGATCGTGCGCAGTATTCCTGTTTCACAATCATCTCGGAACATGCACACGACCCCTGTACCAGCAGAAGGGGCAGAAAAGCCACCAGAACGTGCACACCACATCCCCGAGATAGGGCTAGAGAATAACAATAGAATGGAAACATAGAAAGAACACAGAAGCGGGCATACAATGCACTTAATCGTGAAAAAGGTACATAAGCACAAATAAGCAATAACGGCTCTCAAGTGTAGTGCTACGACGATAAAACTAGCCCAGATGAGTCCAAAAATCAGTGTAAAATGTGGACTCATCACACCCCCAGACTTAACCATCTGCACGTCCCGAGCAAATCATCACTCCATGGACTCGAAGATAGCTAACTGGCTCAGTAATTTCAAAAAGAAGTAAGACGAGAAATCAAATATATCATGAGTATAGAAGATATAATAGAAAAACTTTTTAATTATACAACGTAGTTTAAACTATTCGACAGACGTAAATAAATATTGTAATTGCTCAAAATTAAAATTCTGGAGAATCGTGCGATCATGTGCAGGAAGAAAGTAGGCAGGCCACTAAGGTGAGCATTGCCAAAGTTTGGGACTCAGGATCACCTCCAAAGGAATCCACCAATATCGGGGACCATACGCTTGCACGTTCACACTCTCTCCACGGCGCGGGTTAGACTCAAGCGTGAATCAGTAGGACTTGTAGGAGGAAATGGGGCTTAGGCAACGGCTTGGTGGTCAAAGATAAACATGAAGGCTCTATGCAACCAAAGCGAGCGAAAACAACCCAAACCAAAACAGCCACTTAGAAAAGAATGGGGCACACGCCCCCAGACTTAGTTTGAAATCCGGGTGTGAACACGGCTGAACCCGACCAAATTCAATAAAGAGGATGGGGATCGAAATCTCAAAGCAATTCTTGCACATAAATATTTGTTTTTTCGATTGCGCGAATCAGCTTTTTATTTTCATAAATTGTTGTTTTCTTTTCTGCGCTAGCAATCCCCAAACGAAGCAATCAAAACGGGAATAAAATCAGCACCCCCAAAACAATGTCCACTAAGCACAACCTCGGCAAAACAGGAATTACAAATCAGCTCAAGCATTTGATTGCGAAGGTGGGTTTAGCTTCAGGCCTTGGTGAAAGTGAGTGGAGCTGGATCAAAGGAAGGGTAGGCACAAATTTGGCATGCAATGGTTAACAGGTAGGAAGGGCTAAACAATGCTCAAACTAGACAAAAAGAAGGCCTACGTCATGCTCACGCTTAACTAACCGTGCACCAATGCTTCGAGAGTAGCTTAGGGCAAGTTCTTAGCCACCGAGAAAGATGATCCTTCCCCCCAACTCGAGCAATATCAGTCTAGTGGCGGCTACACACATTCCTACACTATCGTTTGATTATCCCAGATTCAGATTTTGAGTAGTACAAACAATATTGACGTGAGCAGAAAAGAATAATTCTACGAGCATAAAGAAAAATTAGTTCTATCCTAACTCTACACAAACCATGAGTATTCGATTATGAGCACTGCATGAGTTTCGAACGACTCAATCCTGAAATCCGAAGCCAGTACCACTATTTTAAAGTTTACACAAAAACAATAAATTTAACTCGGGTTGTGCGCGTGGGTAAGAGCGCACTCGTGTGGGTGATTCAGTGAGTGCAACCAAAAAGAAACAAGAAATAAGTAAATAAGAAACTGGAATGCAACAGAAGGTGCGGTGTAGTGACCACAGGAAGACTACCCCCCCCCCCCAGACTTAAAGTTGACAACGAATAAAAATAAACATTCCAACTAGGAGAAATAGCTAGGATAGGAAGTACCTATGCTCAAAATTGAGCATACCAGTCGGGCAATGAGATGTCCAAGTGCGGCCAAGTTGCCGCGCCTCAAATATTCCTGCACCTGCGATTAAAGGAGGCAAGCCAAACAAAATATGGACACAGATATATATATATGAAGAAATAAATAGAACTCAAAATACAGCATAGGACCGCACGGTCCAACTTGGGTTGTCTCCCGAAAGCCCTTTTGTTTACCGTCCTTAAGGTGGACCAAATACCTGTATTAGCAGTTCAAATAAAGAGTTCGATACATAAAAAAAAAAGAAAAGACAACAGTCGACTCCCAGATGGGCGCTCACAAAAATATAGTAGCTGTCTTGCTCAGAAAATATAAACAATAGAAAAGAAATAGAAGGCGTGGTAGACTAGCTCTGTGGTGAGTTCCACTCAATCAAGGAGTGTCGCCATGGCTTTGCATGGGGTCGGTGAGCTGCAGGCTGTGAGATTCGCCGGTGGTTGCGCCGCCATCATATAATTTTAACCGGTGCCCATTGACTTTGAAATTGTCTCGGCTTTTCCCGACTATTTCGATGGCGCAAAAAGGGGAGACTCTGATCACTGTGAAAGGGCCGCTCCACCGTGATTTGAGTTTGCCGGGAAATAAGCGGAGGCGGGAATTGTACAGCAGGACTTGGTCGCCTGGTTGGAAGTCTTTGGGGATGATGTGACGGTCATGCCATTTTTTTGTTCTTTCTTTGTATATCCGCGCATTTTCGTATGCAAAATGTCGGAGCTCCTCTAATTCGTTCAGTTGAGTGCGCGGCTTATCGGCTGCGGCTTCGATGTCCATGTTTAGCAATTTGGTTGCCCATAGTACTTTGTGTTCCAGCTCGACTGGTAAGTGGCAAGCTTTTCCGTAGACGAGTTGAAAAGGGGTCATACCGATAGGAGTTTTGAAGGCGGTTCTGTATGCCCATAAGGCGTCGTCTACCTTTTTGGCCCACTCTTTTCGGTTGGAATGGATGGATTTTTCGATGATTCTTTTGAGCTCACGATTGGAGACCTCGACTTGCCCACAGGTTTGGGGATGGTAGGCAAGAGAGATTTTGTGGTGTACTCCAAATTTCTTCATGAGTTGCAAGAACGACTTGTTGCAAAAATGGCTCCCTCCATCGCTGATGATGGTGCGCGGGGCGCCGAATCGAGAGAAAATATTCTTGTGTAGGAAATTCAAAACGGTGCGGGCATCATTTGCAGCGATAGCCTCGGCTTCGACCCATTTGGAAACATAGTCTACTGCGACAATAATATAGAGTTTTCCATGCGACATGGGGAAGGGTCCCATGAAGTCAATTCCCCAAACGTCGAATGGTTCGCAGACGAGCATATTGTTGAGAGGCATTTCATCCTTCTTGGAGATATTTCCTGTCCTTTGGCATTCATTGCATTTGGCGATGTAAGCTTGAGTGTCTCTAAAAAGGGTTGGCTAAAACAGTCCACATTGCAGTATCTTGCGTGCTGTTCGGGTGGCGCCGAAATGACCGCCGGCCTCCCGATCGTGGCAGTGTGTTAAGAAGGATTGAAATTCGGTCTCGGGTACACAACGCCGGATGATGCTGTCGTTGCAAGTACGGAATAGTAACGGGTCTTCCCAGAAATAATATTTGGCGTCGGACAATAGTTTTCGCTTTTGCTGCGATGACAGGTGAGGGGAGACAGATTTGCAGGCGAGGTAGTTGGCCATATCTGCGTACCATGGGATTGTCGGAGTGAGCGAACAGATGGTGAATAATTTTTCGTCCGGGAAGCAGTCGGCAATCTCGTTGCGGTTGCAGATGGGGACAACTCCTGCGGTGTTGCTCTCCAATCTTGATAGGTGATCGGCGATGACGTTTTCGACCCCTTTCTTATCTCGGATCTCGATGTCATATTCCTGTAGAAGAAGAATCCAACGGATTAGTCGGGGCTTGGCGTCTTTTTTCTTGAATAAATACCTTAGTGCGGCATGGTCAGTGTACACAATGACCTTAGATAACACTAGGTATGAATGGAATTTCTCGAAAGCGAAGATCACTGCCAATAGCTCCTTTTCTGTAGTGGTATAGTTCAGTTGAGCATCGTTGAGAGTCCGACTGGCGTAGGAAATAGTATGAAAGATTTTGTTTTTCCTTTGACCGAGCACTGCTCCGACTGCAACATCGCTTGCGTCGCACATGACTTCGAAAGGCAAAGTCCAATCTGGTGCCACCAAGATTGGAGCGGAGATGAGTCGATCTTTGAGAGTCTCGAAGGCCTGCATACAATTTTTTCGAAGTCAAACGGGATGTCCTTGCCCAGCAAATTTGTGAGGGGCTTGGATATGGAGGAGAAATCATTGATGAATCGTCTGTAGAAACCGGCATGTCCCAAGAAGCTGCGGATCCCCTTGGCGGAAGATGGAGGAGGAAGATTTTTGATGATACTGACTTTTGCTTGGTCGACATCGAGCCCCCTGTGAGAGACTTTGTGGCCTAAGACAATGCCCTCGCGAACCATGAAATGACATTTTTCCCAATTCAAGACAAGGTTTGTATCCTCACAACGCTTCAGAGCTTTGTCTAGATTCACAAGGCAGGAATCAAAGTTGTTACCAAAAAGAGAAAAATCGTCCATGAAGACTTCGAGAAAGTCTCCAATCATGTCACCGAAGATGGCAATCACGCATCGCTGGAAGGTTGCTGGGCCGTTGCACAATCCGAATGGCATTCTCCTGAATGCAAAGGTGTCGGAAGGGCATGTAAACGTCGTTTTGTCTTGGTCATCGGGGTCAACTGTGATTTGATTGTATCCAGAGTACCCGTCGAGGAAACAATAGTATTCCTGACCGGCCAATTTTTCCAGCATTTGGTCGATGAAGGGCAGCGGGAAATGATCTTTGCGGGTGGCCTCATTCAGTTTCCGGTTGTCTATGCAGACTCTCCACCCGGTGACCACACGGGTGGGTAATAATTCATTCTTTTCGTTGGCCACCACCGTAATCCCGCCCTTTTTGGGCACCACTTGCACTGGGCTGACCCATTTGCTGTCGCTGATTGGGTAAATGATACCTGCATCAAGCAATTTTATTACTTCGCCCTGTACCACTTCATTCATCTTGGGGTTCAGGCGCCTTTGAGGTTGTGCCAACGGCTTGTATTGATCTTCAAGCAGAATCTTGTGCATGCAAAACGCCGGGCTGATTCCTTTTATGTCAGCTAATGAACGTCCAAACACATTTTTGTATTTCTTTAAGACATTGACCAAGGCGAGTTCGTTGTCTACGGAGAGAGATGCAGAGATAATGACTGGGCACGCTGTGCCTTCCTCTAAGAAAGCGTATTTCAGGGATTCAGGCAGTGTCTTCAGAGTTGTGGCAGTGGTTGTGATGGTAGATGTGATGAACGGTTCTTTGGTTGGATGCGGGGTGCTCGGAACATTAGTGGCGTCCTCCTCTTCCCACACTGGCTCGGCTGGGTCAAGAATCATTTCGCTGTACAAGTCCGGTTCGTCGATCAAATCTGCTTCGTCCCAATTAGTGATTCTGAGATGTTGGGAGGGTTCGTGGACATTGAAAGAAATCATTTCGTCCCCCAAGCTTAGGGTGAGCTCTCCTTGGTCAACATTGATAATGGCACGGGCCGTGGCAAGGAAGGGCCGTCCTAGTATTATAGGCACTTTGGGATCGGCCATCATGTCAAGAATGACGAAATCTGCTGGGAAGGAGAGGTTGTTGACCATGACAGTAAGATCTTCGACTATTCCGGCCGGTTGTTTTACCGATCTGTCAGCTAATTGCAATCTCAAGTGGGTTGGCTGTAGAATCCCAACTCCTAGCTCGCGGAAGACGGAGAGCGGCATTAGATTTATTGAAGCTCCCAAATCACATAATGCGCGTCTGAATCGCTGGAGGCCAATTCTGCAGGGAATGGTAAAACTGCCCGGATCTCTTCGTTTGGTTGGGGAATAGTTGGCGAAGAGAGTTGAGCATTCTTCAGTGAGATTGATCGTTTTCAGTCCTTCTAAAGATTTACACTGTGTGATGATTTTCTTTAGGAACTTAGAATATCCTGGGATCTGAGTGATAGCTTCTATCAGAGGTATACTTATTTGCACTCCTTTCATGATCTCAAGGAATTTATGAAATTGTTTTTCAGCCTTGTCGTTTTGCAGTCGGTGGGGAAATGGCGGCTTCACGGCGTTCTTCACAGGTTGTAGTACTGCCATGGGTTCTTGTGCGGTATGGTGAGGACAGGGGTTCCTTTATCAAATCGACGATGGGCTCGCGGAGTGATTGTGTGAGAGGGTCAGGAGGCGAGGTCCTCTCTGGGCTTTTTCTGCTTCTCAATCTCATAGTATGTACCGTTTCCTGTTTCTGATTGACTGAACATAGTAACGTTTCCGTGAGAATCCCTATGGCGGTTTGTAGGCGCTGAATGGTGGTGGCTTGGTCATTGAACATCTCCATCATTTTGCACGCATAAGAAAAAAATTGCTCTGTCTTTGACGAGAGATTGTGGTCGGTGGCTTCATCAGAGACTACTGAATTTATCTCTACCGGAAAGTCGGAAGAAGGCGGGTAGTTCCAATGCCTACTAGTTTGGGAATGTTGTCTATAACTTTCAAGGCATCCTCACTGGATTTGTTAAACAGGGTTCCACCAGCTGCGATGTCAAGTAATGGCCGGAATCTGTCTGCAATGCCGAAGTAGAAAATTTGAATTAGGAGGATATCTGACATTTCCACTCTGCTGCAATTCCCTTCGCAGGGACTGGAAACGCTCCAAAGTATCGAACAAGGTCTCTTCATTTCGTTGGGTGAAGGTGATCAGCTCCTTGTAATTGTCTATTGCTAACATCGGTTGTCGGAATTTGGCCAAAAATTTCCTTTCGAGTTGTTTCCAAGATGAGGATATTCCCTTCCGAATATCTTGATACCATCGCTTTGCTTCATCTTTCAGGGAGAAGGAGAAGAGTCGGATCCTCTGCTGCTCGTTGTTGGCAGCATTTGCTGTGCAAGTGTTGTAAATTTCTAAGAACCGCTGCACGTGGCATAGTGCATCAATTTTTCCGTCTCCGCTGAATTGACAGTTTTCGATGATATATTCGATGAGGTCAGGCGAGATCTCGAAACTGTTATTTCCCGTTTCTGCTAGGTATGTGAGGTTGAGAAGGCTTGCTTTATAAGTCTGCTGCTGAATTGTAGTCATTAAAAGAGGCTTGAATGAAAAAGGGGTAGTAAGCTACTAGATCTCCTGTGCCTCAACCCTGCATTCACTGCGGCAAACACTACACACTAGAAGAAACAGCAGTCAAAACAAAACAATACTAACTCTGATAACAATATTGGAAGTCATCCGAAGTCGCTCTACAGTTGCATTCCCCGGCAACGGCGCCAAAAACTTGATGCGTGTAATACGGCAATCGCATCGGTCGCACAAGTAATAAAGTTTTGGGAGTAAATCCCCAAGTGTCGGTCTCTTGAGGAATGCAATTAGCGTATAACGGCAACAGTAATGAGAATATCGTTATGAGAGTTAAAAATAGAACAAAAAGAAAATAGCGGACTCGGGAGATTGTGGATGGTTGATCTACTGAACTAGTAAAAACTATGCGGGTCGACGGCACCGCTTCGCAAGGTGAAATGGGTTTGTCGGCCGCTATGCCGAACTTCAGTTGGCGAGTGGAAGGGAAACTAATGGATTGCTGCATTCTTGTGTGGATTGCAATCGGACAAGACACAGGAATGAAGTGGATGTGGGGTGAGTGAGGCGCATTCACAGACAGAACTCACAAGAATAAGAAGAAACTAACATTCCATTAACTAGAAAGTAAACTTGATGTTCAGGGATGGAAATGTTCATTACACTGCTCAAAATTTCATAACACAGAGGAAGGGGAAGAGGAGTAAACCAAAAGAGAATGAAGATCCACCGCGGGTCGTGGCCGGAGTAGCGAGTTGTCAATCCGCTTCCGGGCTCAGTCCGAGGAGGCTTCCGGTACCAACAATCTGTCACCTCGAAGGCCTTTAAGTCCGTTCTCTAGGTTATCTACTTCACCAACTCTGCAGAAAATTGGAGTTGAAGTCATCAATGGCCGAGGGCTTCGCCGGAGTGCTGAAAGGCTTCAGAGTAAGTGGAAATGGCTTCCCGGCGAAGGTGGAAGTGATGGAGCAGCTAGAGAGGTGAAAAGGCGATTCCCGCGCACTCTTCGATCGCAGCAAATGGCAGGCGTTGACCTAAAACGCGGAGCAGGGCCTTTTATACGGAGGCAGCAGAAGCAGTGCGCACGCTCAGTGCGCACGCCATGGTCGCCACTGTGGTCGTGCGTGCGACTGACGGCGATGACTTCCAACTGACAAAAAGCATCAATAAACGCACGACAAGAAGTGCAGCGCACGACCAGTTGGTCGTGCGCACTATGGCCAGTGCTCGTGCGATTACCGAGACAGGGTTATGAAAAAGGGGGTGTAATGCGCACGAACGGTGGCGCACGACCAGTGGTCATGCGCAGTAAATCCAGTGGTCGTGCGCTTACCCAGGCTGATTCAGTTGAAAACGTAGAGTAGTGCGCACGATCGGGGTGCATGACCAGTGGTCGTGCGTAGTAGATCCCCTGATCGTGCGCAGTATTCCTGTTCACAATCATCCCGGAACACGCACACGACCCCTGTACCAGCAGAAGGGCAGAAAAGCCACCAGAACGTGCACACTACATCCCCGAGATAGGGCTAGAGTATAACAACAGAATGGAAGCATAGAAAGCACACAGAAGAGGGCATATAGTGTACTTAATCGTGAAAAAGGTACATAAGCACAAATAAGCAATAACGGCTCTCAAGTGTAGTGCTACGACGATAAAACTAGCCCAGATGAGTCCAAAATCAGTGTAAAATGTGGACTCATCAATAGACGGGAGGGGCGAGAGCCCGGAAGGTGCTCAGCTAGTTAGAGCCCGGGGCCTGTTGTTGCACCGGAGGCTGTTGCGCCTTAAAAGCATCAAGAATGGCGGTGATCGTCTGCCCCAACTCAGACTGTTGGAACTGAGTGGGTATGGGAGGGGTAGGAGTACCCCCCATCGGCCGAACATGCACTAGAACCTACACGTACACGACAAATTTGTGGTCAGGTTGGCTAAACTTAAGGTCAAAGTTAGACAAACTTAATGTGAATTACATATAGCCACACCACTGCTTTCGCTAAGTCAGCTTGTCCCCAAGCTGACTAATCGAACGGGGGTGGCACCATTGTTGAATGACTTCTTAGTTGAGGATCGTGGCAAACTGATACCATTTGTAGGACCCCCCACCCCTCCCGATCCCAAAAACACGGCATGAGGGGGGATCTTATGCCCAGAACAGCCGTATTGCGGTAGCATTAGCACACGGGCTAACCTGTACCACAAGACGGCTATTCCGTCGGCTACAACAATATCAATATGACTTGCCAACCCAACCAAAATTAATAAGCAAGAGAAGCCAAATCCACACTAAGCATATAGTCCAAATACGTCAATAAAGGAGAAGCTAAAACATGCTTCTACAATATATCAGAGTACAACTAAACATTGCCCAAACGGCTACTTCAGAGTATCAAAGTACTAACATCAGTAACTGACGGTAGCGACGGTACCGTCCCCTCAGCCCTGTCGTCCTGGCCTGGCTGTCCTACTGCAACGCATGCTGCTGCTCTACCTATGGGGTGGCCTCCTAAAAAGTAAGACGTAGCAACTGTTAGTCGAAACGACTAAGTGGTTTCACATCCGCTCCCCCCGACGACTCTTCGGCACCGGGCGGGGAAAAAGGAACAATAGTACAATATATAACAAGTATAAAAGGTACAAGCAGGTGGCAAGGTACATGAGTATCAATGTATAAACTAGCAGTTCTATAAGAGCTATCAATGTATAAACTAACAATTCTACAAGAGTTAGTATAACATCAAGTGTAAGAAAACTACAGCAGGTAAGTACTTAAATTATAAGGATGCCCATACAAGCTTATATGTTAAGTGTTGATTTGCATAAAGTAACTCATCGTATAAGACTACCCATACAAACTTATACGATGAGGATCTTGTTGTGCAATGATATGAAATGGTATGTATGTTATGCAATGACTCACCCATGCACACCCATGCAACCGCTATGTCGACATAGACCATTAGTTCCCACTTTTCGAGCAGGTAGCTAACCTCTCAGGCATCAGCCGCTGTGGCCAAGCGGTGACAGTAGAGAGGGCATCTCTACTACTAGGCGGGTATCCACACTACTTCACCTAGGCCTCCGTACGCCTCAATGCTAAGAACACAACAGCGGAGCCTATGCGTACTATGGCCCAGCGAGAGCCACGGGTAGATGTGCATCGAGGACCAAGCCCCAAACTTACCTTGCGTGACCCGAAGGAGCCTTGGAGTGAGCACGAGGACCAAGCTCAGCCGTTCACCTGGCACGGAAGGAGCCCCGGACGTGAACACAGAGGACCAAGCCCAACAGCCCAAAGTCTAACTGTCGACTCTCGTCGTTGTGACGACTAGCGAGCCCGTAGACCTGCCACACTATCCTTAACCCAGGATTACGATACTGCGTGTCGACTCACACCACATGCAAATTCCACATCATCGTGGCATGGAAGAAGCCTCGGAAGAAGGCACGAGGACCAAGCCCACCATCCACCTGGCACGGAAGGAGCCCCGGGACGTGAACAACCGAGGACCAAGCCCAACCGCCCGTTTGCCTCATCTCAAGCTATCAAAGCATGCGATGGTCAACACCGCACTTACAATCCTTCCCAATACTACCCATAGGTTGCCGACGCTCTAAGTATTGGACTACTAAATTTCATTCATCAATCGAACATACACCTGGCCATAACTTATCATCCCATATGACACCCAAATGATCCAACATAATACATATATGATGCACATGTAATAATTTACCATTTCTATCAAGTCATTACGTTCAAGTAATCTTGTATCACAATTCGATTATACGAAATCTGTTTCCAACATGATATAACAAGATATGCATCTATAACAACTTACCAAATTCTATCAAGTCAATTCATTCAATAAAACTTGCTTCACAATTAGTTGTATGAAATCTAATTCACAAGTTTAATCATTCATAGCATTACGGTGGTTAATTATGAAATATTTCATCAAAACCTCAAGCTAATTTGCAACATTGATTTCACCGAACCCAAATCCATATTATATAAAAACCTAGAATTTTAAGTTTAGATTGAATCTGGACAGTAACTTCAACCAAAGATTACCGAGGATACAAGAATCCAGCGAAGACGTGTAACCCTCGATGGAAAGATCTTTTCTTGGGTCACAACTTTCATATTCAACCCACAACCCAGATTTGAATGTATCCTATTTGAATTTGGCTTCAACGTCCGCTGCGCACAGAACATAATTCTGCATGCAGGATTTATCGATGTCATTTTCGTCCAGGCTTTTCCGTGGCTACAGACTTCACCTGAAGTCGTACAACCATTCGTTGGAAAGGTATTTTCAGGGCTTCAACTTTAGTGTTTAGCCAAAATCCCGATCTGGACATATCATACCTAAAAATGACCACGAAGTTCGCTGCGCGCAGAATACAGATTCTGCACGCATCTTAAGGCGGAATGAACGGCATCGGTTCATCTTCCTCCTCATGGCGTCTTCCCAAGTCATTCCAGAAAACCTCCTCCCTTATTCAACATCAAGAGGCCAATACCCTTCACGAAACCATTCCCTATCATCACATAGAAGAAGGGAGTGGTTGAAGAGATCTAAAACCTAGGACACAAGTCCTAGCATGGCCTTTCCTAGAAAACTCCTCCTCTCCATCAAGACTCTCTTGAGTCGATGTCTCGCCTAGGAAAATAACTATAGATCTATCACTAAGGGAGAGGGTAGGAAACTCACCTCACTTCCAGCGGTTCCATTTCCGCCATAGACCTTATGATTCTTTGTGGCGGCATCCTCTCCTCTACGGCGATGGCGGATCTCCTTCCCTAGATCTTCCTCCAGTAAACTCTCCTTCTCCGTAGGATTTCTCTCAGAAAATACGGCTGGGAGGAAGAGTGAAATGGCTAGGGTATTTCCACTATTCAATATATATATAATGTGACACGGGTAGGGACACGCCCGTATCCTTACCCGTGTCCCGCTCGGCGAAGCGTTACAGGTGGTTACGTTGTCGGTTCGATCTAAAATGGCGGATAGGACGTACACTCCCGTGTCAATCAAGTTACGCCCGTGACATGGGGCGTGACACCTAAATCGTCGAACTCAACTATCGAGAATTCGTCGAACTCACTTAAAATCGTCGAACGGAGGTCACGCCCATGGTCACGCCCATGGTCACGCCCCGTGACCTATGGTGTGCAACCCTCTCACTCGAGAACCACCCACCTACTCGAGTACCTTGGGAACCTACTCGAGTACCTTAAGTCACGCCCTGGGTCACTCCCGTGACCCAGGGCGTGTAACCCAATTTACTCAAGTACTTGAAAACTACTCGAGTAACCTCGGCAGCTACTCGAGTACCTTCAGTCACGCCCCTGGGTCACGCCGTGACCCAGGGCATGTAACCCATTTTACTCGAGTATTTTGAAAACTACTCGAGTAAGCTCGTCAGCTACTCGAGTATCTTCATTCACACCCCTGGGTCACGCCCGTGACCCAGGGCGTGTAACCCATTTACTCGAGTATCTTGAAAACTACTCGAGTAACCTCGGCAGCTACTCGAGTGCCTTCAGTCATGCCCCTGGGTCACTCCCGTGACCCAGGGCGTGTAACCTGCTCTGGAATAACTTCTCCAGTTCACAAGTGCCGCCCTTTTTCCTCCACATTCCTGAACTCAAGCATGCCCTCCTGACTCAAAACTCGCATGGGGGGCCTGGCGCGAATTGGGATGTTACAAATCCTATAAACAAATAAAAGATTTCGTCCCCGAAATCAGGCTAGGGCTATGGGGAAGACAAGTATACAAAAAATAAATATGCCTTTAATTAAAATTACCTGGAGGAAATAATCCCGGGTAGCGTTTTTGCATCAAGTCCACCGGCTCCCAGGTAAACTCGTCCTTCCCATGATTGGACCATTGTACCTTCACCAAGGGAACACTTTTACGGCGAAATGTTCTTGTCTCGTTGTCCACAATCCACACGGCTCTAGTCGCACAGACCTGTCCGAAGCCACTGCACCATCAGTAGTGGGAATATATTGATCGGGCTACAACAGCGCCTTTCGAAGCGACGACACATGGAACACGTCGTGGAGATTCTCTAGTACTGGTGGTAAATCCAACCGATAGGCCAGCGAGCCAATCCTTTCCAAAATAGTATAAGGTCCAACATATCTTGGGCTGAGCTTTTTCACACCACGACCCGTGACACTCCATGCATCGGCCGGATCTTCAGAAACACCTTATCTCCCACTTGAAACTCCATCATTAGTTGCTTTGCATTATAATACTTCGCCTGTCGACTTTGAGCCTCCAACATACGATCTCATATCAGCCTAACCATAGCATCGGTATCATCAATATACTCAATACCCAAGATCTTCGGGTCTTCATCTTGCACCCAAGACAAGGGGGTTCTATACCTTTTACCATAAAGCGCTTTATGAGCTGCCATACCGATGCTTGCCTGATGACCGTTGTTGTAGGAGAATTCCACCAGTGGTATGAGTCTTTCCCACCGCTCACCCCTATCCAACACACATAATCTCAGCAGATCCTCCAATGTTCTAATGGTCCTTTCAGACTGCCCGTCCGTCTGAGGATGAAATGCGGTGCTGAAGGTAAGGCGTGAGCCCAAATACGACGGTACCGCATTCCACTCCTTGGAAGTAAAGCGACCATCACGGTCAGAAATGATCATCTTGGCACGCTGTGATATCGTACAAACTGCTCCATGAAGAGGCTACCAAGACGTCCACATGAGCATCTTTCTTCATGGGAATGAATCGGGCTACTTTGTCAGCCGATCAACAATAACCCACCCCGAATCATTCCCGAGCGTGCGCGAGGTAGCCCATGGACAAAGTCCATGGAGATATCCTCGAACATCCATTCGGGGATGGGCAACGACTGCAACAAACCACCGAGACTCCTGCATTCATCCTTCACTCTTTGACAGGCTTCACAATGTGTAACATAATACCGTACATCCTTCTTCATTCCCGGCCAACACATGGTCTTCCGCAAACCGGCGCACATCTTAGCAATACCCGGTACACTGAATATTGAGAGCTATGTGCTCTCTCAAGATATCCTCCCGGATTTTACCGCCCTTGGGAATGTAGAGCCGGCCGCGAAAGTAAACGAGGCCGTCTTTGAGTGTATACTAATCGGTAGTTCCTTCTTCTATTGATTTAATTACCGGGGCAAAGCCGCATCCGTTCCTTGCTCCACCCGATCCGGTCCTGAATATCACAAATTATGCTCATGCTTGCCAAATATTCTTGTATACTCTGCCGAAGGAGCCTTGAATATCAAGGTAATATCGATCTCTTCGATCATCCGAGCCAACTCCATGCTCATCAACCGAGACTCTAGGCTAGAGCCTGGCACTTTTCTACTCAACGTATCAGCTACCGTGTTTGCCTTTCCGGGGTGGTAGTTCATGGTAAACTCATAGTCACACAGAAATTCTAACCTCTACCGCTGTTGCCTCAAGTTCAACTCCTTTTGTGTATGAACATACTTTATGTTTTTATGATCCGAAAGGACCTCGCACTGGACGCCGTATAGATAGTGCCTCCAACCTTCAAGGCGAACACCCCTACTCCCAACTCCAAATCTTGAACGGGTAATTGATTTCATGATTCTTCAGTTGCCTTGAAGCATAAGCAATCACATCCCGTGTTGTATCATACCGCTCCCATCCCTTGATATGACGCGTCGATGTAGACTTGAAATCGTTCCTTCCCAGATGGAAGTGCGAGGATGGGGACGGAGGTAAGTCTATACTTCAACTCTTGAAATGTCGCTTCATATTGAGGTGTCCACTCAAATGGCACACCCTTCTTCGTCAAGGAGGTAAGAGGAGGGAAATCTTGGAGAACCCTTTTACGAACTTGCGCTAGTACCCGGCAAGTCCAAGAAAACTCTGTACGTTGGACGCCGATTTCAAGGGCGACCATTCCTTCACGGCACGCACCTTGGCCGGATCCACTGCCAGTCCAGCTCCACTGATTGCATGGCCTAAGAAGGCAACCTCTTTGAGCCAAAATTCGCATTTGCTGAACTTGGCGAACAAAGCATGCTCTTTTAATTTATTCAGAACAAAGGCCAGGTGCTCGGTATGCTCCTCTTCCGTCTTTGAGTAGACCAGTATATCGTCGATGAAGACGATGATGGAAGACGTCCAAATAGGTTCGAATACCTTGTTCATCAGGCTCATGAAAAGCCGAAGGGGCATTTGTGAGCCCAAACGGCATTACCGTGAACTCATACAACCCATATCTTGAACTGAAGGCCGCTTCTGGATGTCCTCCACCTGTATCCTCAACTGATAGTATCCAGAGCGCAGTCCAGCTTAAAAACCAATGCGCTCCCACTAGTTGATCGAACAACTCGTCGATCCCAGGTAGCGGATAAGTGTTCCGCACCGTCAGCCGGTTGAGTTCCCGATTGTCTATACACAAGCGCAGGGTTCCATCCTTCTTCTTCACAAATAATACAGGGGCTCCCCAGGGTGACGAACTGGGGAGAACAAACCCTGACTCCACCAATTCTTGCAATTGAACTCTAAACTCCACGAGTTCCTTCGGGGCCATTCGTAAGGGGCCTTGGATACAGGCTTGGCGCCCGGTACTAGATTAATCCGGAAATCGACTTCTCTATGAGGGGGTAACCCTGGTAGTTTTCTCTGGAAACACCTCGGGGAAGTCCCACACTACCTGAACATCTTTTACCTCCAATGCTACCTCCTTCAACTCAAACCAGATCATGAAGACCTCATCCCCTTTCATATGGGCCTTTACAGACTGAACTGAAGATAAGAGCATACGGGGTGCGAAATTAATACCTTGGAAGATAACGTCGGTGTCCCCATGTCTCAAATAATCTTCTTTTCCGCGCAGTACAAAATGATGTCGAACTCCGGCATCTTCAGGACCGTGGCCGGCGTATCGAAAGCCCTTCCTTCAATAAATATCTCAAATTCGCACTTGGCGGTAGCGATCATCTCCGAGCCGTCCGGGAGCGCACTCGTCGGGCTATTCTAGATAAGTATTGTATGCCCTCCATACCTTTAATGAAATCTTCGGACATGAATGAGTGTGAGGCACCGGTATCGAACAGCGCATAGGCTGTCTTCCCACCGATTACCACGGTGCCTAAGTACCAATAACCAAACTCAACCACGAGGTATCTACTATGTCTAAAACAATTTAAATTAAACGACGAAAATTGAGAAGGTTAACTGCACATACCAGTCTATAACATCCTGGGGATTCCGCTCTTGCGCCATGTCCAGCGCATACACCTGATCCCGGACCGGGCCGGCATTTCCTCTTGGCGGTCCTCGTCCTCGACCACGCATATATCCCCATCCTCACGGGGCTGCAGAAGGGAGAGCAGGAGGGAGAGCTGGAGGGGCATTCCCATACAGCTGTGGGCAGTAGCGTCTCATGTGGCCCGGTTGATTGCACTCGAAACACCACCAACCCATGACGCCCCTTAGGTTGCCGGAATTGCTTAGGCTGTGGTGGTAGAGGCAGCGCGGCCGCTGCTGGACTGGGTGCTCCACTCTATAGTTTCGATGGAAATGCCCTCCACCACTCTGATTCCTCCTCTACGATCCTGTCTCCTCCTATTGCTCGAACCGGCCTCCATAACGCCTTATTCAGGCCTCTTGCCACTACTCAAATGATCCGCCTCCAACCTCTTTGCCATGTCAATAATCTCCGCCAAACTCTCATCCGCTATAAGCAAAAGGGACTGCTTTAGGGGATCTCGCAGCCCTTGTAGAAACATTTGGCATAACCTCTATCGTCCAACTCGTAAGAGTTCGCAAACCTTGAGAGATGCTAGAATTCCCGCTGGTATTCCGTAACTGATTTTGATCCCTGCTTCAGTAGTAGAAACCTCTGCTCAAGCTCATCTCGGGCCGAAGTAGGAATGAAGTGCTCCAAGAAAACACCCAAAAATTTGCTCCAACTCATCTCTGTATAGACTCGGCCATGGAAGGTAGAGCCCATAAGGGACTTCCACCACCACTTAGCATGTAACTCCAAGGAGGACACCGCCAATGACACGGCCATGTTGGCTGGGCAACGAATACCAGCCAATAACTCTTCTACTGTGTCGATCCATTCCTCCGTAAATACGACTGACTCTCCGTCCCAAGAAAGACGGGAGGGGAGAGAGCCCGAAAGGTGCTTAACCAGTTAGTGCCCGGGGCTGTTGTTGCACCGGAGGCTGTTGCACCTTAAAAGCATCAAGAATGGCGGTGAGCGTCTGCCCCAACTCAGACTGTTGGAATTGAGTGGGTATGGGGGGGTAGGAGTACCCCCCCCCCCCCCATCGGCCCAACAAGCACTGGAACCTACATGTACACGACAAATTTGTGGTCAGGTTGGCTAAACTTAAGGTCAAAGTTGGACAAACTTAATGTGAATTACATATAGGCACACCACTGCTTCCGCTAAGTCTGCTTGTCCCCAAGCTGACTAATCGAACAGGGGTGGTACCATTGTTGAATGACTTCTTAGTTGAGGATCGTGGCAAACTGATACCATTTGTAGGACCCCCCCCCCCTCCCGTATCCCAAAATACGGCACGAAGGGGGATCTTATGCCCAGAACAGCCGCCTTGCGATAGCATTAGCACACGGTCTAACCTGTAGCACAAGACTCCTATTCCGTCGGCTACAACAATATCAATATGACATGCCAACCCAACCAAAATATAATAAGCAGAGAAGCCAAATCCACACTAAGCATATAGTTCAAATACATCAATAAAGGAGAAGCTAAAACATGCTTCTACAATATATCAGAGTACAACTAAACATTGCCCAAACGGGCTACATTAGAGTATCAAAGTACTAACATCAGTAACCGACGGTAGCGACGGTAACGTCCCCTCAGGCCCTGTCGTCCTGGCCTGGGCTTCCTGCTGCAACCCTGCTGCTGCTCTACCTGCGGGGTGGCCTCCTAAAAAGGAAGACGTAGCAACCCATTAGTCGAAACGACTAAGTGGTTCACATCTCCGCTCCCCCCGGCGACTCCTCTCACCGGGCGGGGAAAAAGGACCAATATTACAATATATAACAAGTATAAAAGGTACAAGCAGGTGGCAAGGTACATGAGTATCAATGTGTAAACTAGCAGTTCTACAAGAGCTAACAATATATAAACTAACAATTCTACAAGAGTTAGTATAACATCAAGTGTAAAGAAAATTACAGCAGTAAGTAAGTTAACTTATAAGGATGCTCATACCAGCTTATAAGTTAAGTGTCGAATTTGCATAAAGTAACTAAATCGTATAAGAGTGCCCATACAAACTTATACGATGAGGATCTTGTTGTGCAATGATATGAAATGGTATGTATGTTATGCAATGACTCACTCATACACACCCATGCAACCGCTATGTCGACATAGACCATTAGTTCCCCCCGACTTTTCGCTTCTTCTTAGCATTCATCAGCAGGCTAGCTAGACCTCGTTAGGCGGTGCATTACTATCATCACATTCACCGCCCTGTACGCCCAACGCTGGGTAGCCGGAGCCCATGCTTGTAGAGCGGGAGCCTAGGAACGTGCACTGAGGACCCGGCCCCGACCGGGGGGAGTCGTGGGGAGAGACCCAACCCCCCGGGGACGGGGAGCG